>JAIFZK010000168.1:977500-1000000 GCA_027481765.1 Tenualosa thibaudeaui
TACAGTTGTAATATAGTACACTTTGAGCTGGTCCAGAGCTTCTACAGTTCTAATATAGTACACTTTGAGCTGGTCGAAAGCTTATGCAGTTGTAATATAGAACTTAGGCACTTTGGTGCACTTTTCCGAACGACCAGAATGTTTTTTTTATAAATGTCAAGAGCATATCTGGTAACAACTATCAATGAGAAGAAATTAGATGAATGGGCCTTTAACAACCACAACAACAACAAAATCTGCCTCTCAGCTTTAAGTAATTGTATGCTGCAAGTTGAAGCTCACAAATAACAGCACCTTCATTTTTTAGCTTTGGGTCTGCTTTAGTTGGTTCATACCATATAGATGGTTATCAGTGATCTGTTTTCCTGTTTCTCTGGGGTTTCCTCTCAAGAAGAGCTTGTAATACCTTGTTGTTGAGAGCAAATGTATGCAGGAGAGACATAATCACCAAACCAGCACCAAACCAGAGTTATATTATCTGAATTTTGTTTTAGCCCTCAAGTATCCATGTAGGATTTTTTTGTTGTTTTTCTTTAACAAAAGTGTTTGATGACTGGGGAGGCTCGGAAGGCAAAATCCAGACACGGCAGTTTCTTACTGCCGCACTGTGCCCTTTGCGTCGTGTTTGATGTGCGCCCGTCAATCTTTATTATGCTTTTTTGTCCTTCCACGCGCTGAAATTATAAACCTCGTTTTGGTCCTTTGCGAGCCCAGAGCGGAAGGCAGCGTATTAGCCATGACCGCGGCCGACTGAAGACAAAGGGGACAATGAACACACACACACACACACACACTATACTGCCCCTCCTCTCCTTTTACGCTTGCATTTTAGTGGTAGACTAATGTCTTAACACAGTGACTGGCTGGCTACGGTTGGTATTTTACAACACTCTTTCAAACAGTTTCGTGTTTCAGAGCAAGAGGCTCATTGGAAATTGAGGCCCAGATGCTGATAGCCTCAGTTAAAGCGGTCCAAATCTTTTGTAGCCTCAGCTGAGAGAGAGAGAGATAGAGAAAGAGAGAGAGAGAAAGAGAGTGGGAAAGAGAGAGAATGAGAGGGAGGAAGATAGAGAGTGAGGGAAAAGGGTCTGAGAGAGAGAGAGAGAGAGAGAGAGAAAGGTATGAGAGAGAGAGATAAGGGTCTAACAGACCCATGATCAAAGCAGAGCTATGATGCACACATTGTATTTTCTGTGTCAGGCATTTTTGTGTTTGTTGCCATTGGCAAGATAAGCATATGTGGTTGTGCATGCGTTCATTGGTAAATACAACAGTAGACTAGAAGGTTCAGGCTCATGAGGCACTCTACAGCTTGAGGGAAAATTGACATCATAGCTCTTTGCAAAAGGCTTAATTTTCCCACCAAACAAGGTCCTCTCTCTCAATTTCTTTATTTAATTCTTTCTTTTCTTTTCTTCTTCCTCTCCTTCCCCCTATCACAGGGTCCTTCTGTCTAATGTGTCTTTCACCTTCACTCCCATCTTTTCCTCCTTTCTCCATTTCTTCTTCCTCCCCCTTTCCCCCTTTCTCTTTTCAATTCCTGCCCCTATCCCCCTATCCACTCTTTCTTCCTCATCCTCCTCTCTCTCTCTCTCTCCTCCCCTTTTTATATTCCCACTTTTCTCTCTCTCTCTTTCTCACCCCACCCCCCCAACCGACTCCCCCCACCCCCCGTCTCTCTTTGTGACTCATTGTGCTGTGGGTGCTGATTACAGTATGTGTGGGACTCATAGGGCTTTCTCCCAGTGTGTGTGTGTGTGTGTGTGTGTGTGTGTGTGTGTGTATGGGAGTGCACAGAGCGTGCTCTCTATGGACAGGGTGGAGTCGGACAGCCTACCGGAGAGTGGCTTTGGAGAAAGTAGCCTCAGCGTCTGGGCAGGAGTGTGTGTGTGTGTGTGTGTGTGTGTGTGTGTCTGCAGAAAAGGTGTGTGTGGGAAGAAAGGTCTTAGATTAAGGCAGAGAGAGAAGAGATATGTGTGGGGAAAAAATCTTGTGTGTGTGTGTGTGTGTGAGAGAGAGAGAGAGAGAGTGTGTGTGTGTGTCTTAGTGCATGTACAAATCTGTCTCTCACTCTCACTTTTTGGATGTGTGTGAAAAGCCTTTTGGCTAAGCACCATGTTTGACCGCACATTTTTTTAATAATATACGCAAAGCGATTGTGTACAGAGTCAATGTGGTTTTTTTTACCCATGGGAGGACACTATTGTCATTATCTGTAGTCACAGCAATGGCTACAGACTTGTACTCCATAAACTTAAAAACTTAAGTAAAAAAAAAAAAAAAAAAAGCGGCTCTAGTTATTCTATTTCACTGTCAAGAATTGAGAGTCTGGAGAGATTCTGCTAATGATTCCTTTTTAATCTCTCTGTGCTTTTGAAAGTCTTCATTTTATTTTCTGTACACTTTATTTTATCCTTTCTATGCATTCACTTATTTTATTCCTGTCTTCATTTTATCCTTTCAGTGTTTTATCTCTGTCATTTCCTGTTTTGATGTTTTGGGAACTACACAGTGAGCTCTGTGTATGAAATGTGCAATGTAAATAAACTTGCCTTGGCTTGACTGTAAAGCTCATAAAGATCCACCAGATTTACATGAAAAAGTGTCACATGCCTTCAAAACAAATTTATAACTTTTATATCTTATTATCTGGGCAATTCCACGAAAAGTGTACTTTTTTGTAATGTCCAAAATGCCAATGAAATGTCACGGTATTTCCATGATGTGAATGATTACGTGAAAATTTTCAGACCATTTTTTATGTTAGTTCTACAACCAGGAAAAGTGAGTGCTCAAGTTTCCTGTAACCAATCACATCATTTTTCACACTCAGAATACTGATGAAGGGCTAGACCCAAAACAATCTGCCTTCCTTTTGTTTTTTTTCATGACTTATATTGTTTCTGTATTTGTTTTAATATCGTTTTCTGAAATCATTTTGCTCTTGTGCTGCTTTGTGCAGCTTTTTTTGATCTTGGACTGACCATTCATATCACACCATACCATGGCATTTTATTGGTATTTCATACTTATGAGAGAGAGATAGAGATAGAGAGAGAGTGTGTGTGTTCTGGCATGTGCTGCTCCTGAGGCTTGTTTATTTGCTGCATTTGTGAGTGCATCTCATGCTGTTTATGTGAAACCAGCTCAGCTGTTCCCACGCACACCATGTAGAAGAGAGGGAGGGTTAGAGAGAGAGAGAGAGAGAGAGAGAGACTAGCAAGGAGAGGAGAGATGCAAGGATAAAGAAATAGAGCAAACATGTGAGAGATTAAAAGAAAAAGAATTAGGTGAAAGGAGAGAAAGAGAGAGATCAAGAAAAAAGAGAAAGATAGACTTAGAGAGAGGGGAGAGATTGGGGTGGAGGAGGAGAGAGAGAGGGAGAGTCCATCTCTAAACGCTCTCACATGTCAAATGGGATGTTCGCATGGCCTGAGGAAGTCTAGACAGAGACAAAGTCACCACTGTTACAGAGGGAATGTGGGTGCAGGCACAGATCCTCTGTACTGCAGGCATGGCACACACACACACAAACTCCCACTCACACACAGCAATATATGTGCTATGCTCTTCAAAGGAACATATGCATGTATGAACACACACACACACGCAAACGATACCTGTATCTAACCATCCAAACCACACAAAATCAATAACACACAAGCCCCACTTCTGATTTTATACAAAATATTTAATAAATATTACTTTCCATGACAACAAAAAAAAAAACAAAACAAAAAAATCATACAACAATACATGACTTATTGCCAGGAATGCTTCTCTAAGAAACAACGTGGACACATTCTCAAGTTTAAAGATGAAATTTAAAGCAATATTGGTCTTTAACAGTCCATAAGGTTGAAGCCGTTGTGGAATTACATAGTAATAGGTGACAAATTCCAGAATCGTGCCCGGAGATATTGTTAGGGTTTTTTTTTTTTTAAATCTTCATGACAGCTCTTACAATAACACAATATCACAATATGAAATGTTTGCCAAACTTGGCTCAAGAAACACTTGAGGAAAAAAATTATTTAACATTTTTCAATATGCCAAGCCAATGAACAGTCTGAGCAAATTCGCCTCAAACGTTCAGCTAATGTTATGAACGTTTGGTAAGTGTTGTGCGCGGGTGAGTGAGTTCTCTGCATGTTCGGGCGAGGGGTCAGCTGGCTGTAACCTCGGCACCGCAACTTTAGTACCCCCCTGAGGGGGTGAAACCACTCACTTGGCAAACCTGTGTGTGGCGCATCAACAATTTAGTTCCTCTGGGAAAAATGGCTCCAAAAGGAATTTTCGGTTATTGTTGTTGCATTTTAGTTTCATAAATCTCAGTTCTGCGTATTCAAATAGTCATTGCCTAACGCAAATCATTTCTACAGAAAGAGGACAGCATTAGTAGTTTTTATCCTCACATAATTGAGTCTGTTTTGTAAAAATGATGCCTTATTTTACACACATACAGTTCAGGTGCAATTTTGTTCCCTTAAAAAGTGTGTTTTTGTTCCTAAGTTCGTTTCTAGGTCTGCCATACCAAAGCAGCCATAGCTTGTTCTACACAGGGGTCATAGGTCACCTGAGCCTCCCAATCCCATTCGCAAATAATTACCTTTCCCCTCCTAGCTCTTCATCAACATTTACACAATTACAAAGCAGTCCTGCCAAAAAAATACAATCCATAGAAATTGATTCAAACAGTCATTGTACAAAACATGTAGTGTGTGTGTGTGTGAGTGAGAGAATGTGTCTGTGTGTGTGTGGGCAGAGAGGGAAAAAGAGATTGTGTATGCTTGTTGCTTGTTTTAAAATTCCAGGCAAACAAATGCCCATTCTATTGTTAAAAATAAACTATTGTCTCAAGAACACTTTTGGCATTTACGAAATGTTGAAATAATATTTTCTGTCAAAAATAAGAAGTTGCGAGCTTACAAAGCTGTCAAACCTCCAAATCTAAACAAATGCATATAAATAAAAAAAATAACAGAAGGGAATGATATTTTTAAGGCTCTTGATTATTAAGTTAATAAATCAAATATACACAATGATTAATTTTTAAAAAATATGTACATATCTACACAAAGATTCTAAATTTGACATGTAAATTCTTCATATAGCCAGCAACAGCTAGCTTTGACTCCATCGGATTGACCGGCCTGCCCGCCTAAAAAAAAGAAAGAAAATAAAAAAAAATCGAAATAAAAGCAAAAATTAAGGAAATAATATAATAAAAAAAATAACAATAAATAATAAAGTTTCTCCAATCGTTGCTGTGGTATAGGTAAGCAAAGGCACTTTTCTTTTCACTGTACACAACTAGCCTTGTCGATATGACCTTTCACCTTTGAGCTAAGGCCTTGCTGTTAGTTGCATCTTGATACCCTTGCCCCCTAGAGTGTGTGCCTATAAATGGATCTACTGGTCTCTGAGTCCAGCCCCGATCAAACGAGCGCTGTACTTGCAAGATTTGTTAATCTACATTAGAAAAAGGCATCGAATCACAGCAACCCTGATTTAAATTTTTACTTTTTTTGTTGTTTGTTTGTTTGCCAGGGAGAGCTGGCTTGTCTCGATATAATTTAAAGCAAACTTTTTTTTTGTATACTTTTTTTCATTTTTGTTGTTGATTGAGCTTCCTTATCTGTTTATTTTGTTCTCGATTAGCCATCATTTTGAGCTTACGAAATGGTCATCATCTACTCTTATGAATGCAACACTCTGGTTATTTTTTAAAGGAACCAACTGGAACCCTCCAAAGAACCTTTAAGGAACCGACAAGAACCCTCCCAGCCCTTCTCAGTGCCCGAACTGATATCAGGGGCAACCCTCTCACTCTTGGTTCCTGCTAGCAACCAACATATCTTTTTGTTGTGGTTGTGCCTTGTTCTCCAACCATTGTTATGTTTTAACAAGGTGTCGAAGTTGTGGTGGGTTTTGGTTTGGTTGTGGGTGGGGGATTGGGGGGGTGGTACGAGGAAGGGGTGGCTATACGATGTACTCCATACGGTTTAAACTCTGCTGAGACTCCAAATCTCGGTTGTCTCGCTTGCTAGTCCAGTGGGCATGTTTGGCTGCGGCTGCCGCGTTAGTGGCCGAGCCGTTAGCGGTCTTCTCGTCGCGGTCCACCAGTGTGTAGGCAGGCTGCAGAGGGAACCGTGCCTTCTGAAGCCGCTTGTCACCACCGTTGCTGCCACCAGCAGCGCCACCGCCACTCGGCGACTCTTCGTCTTCTGACAGCTCGCCCGCAGCCTCGGGCTTGCTGTGCGCTGCCGCCGCTGTCCTGATTTTTTGGGCATTCTTGGCAACGGTATTCTTGTCGCTGTGCGGGTCCTTCCCGGGTGCCAGCGTGCCAGTGGAAGCGGCGGTGGCAGCTGCCACAGCAATAGCCAGGGCGTTGGCATTGGCATTCTTCTCAATGGGGTTGCGGATCTGGTGCAGCTGCTCGCGGGCGTTGTTGACGGCGTTGTTCTCCTCAGACATGGCCAGTGAGGAGGAGGCTGATGAACCTGAGCCTGACGAGGACACAGGGTTGGCTGGTGAGCCACTGCCGTGGCTACTCTGCTTACGCCGCCGACGAACACACCAGAGGAAAGCTGATGCCAGCACCAGAACCCAGATCACTATCACCACGGAAACCAGAAGTGGCACAAGGTAGTCTGCTGGGTGACAGAGAAAGAACCGAGTACAATTGAGTACAGAGAACATCTTAAGAACCTTATAAAAACCTTCTAAAGAATCAAATGCACTCCATTTATATAACACTGCTCTACTCTTCTTAAAACTCAAAGTGTTTTACAGATTAAGAAAACTTTATGACAGCTACTCAGAATACAAACAAATTGCATGAACTAAGACATGAGGTCTTTACAAAAAAGTGATGTGAGGCCCCTACTTCTGTAAACACACAAGTTTATTGCAATAGTAATGGTCGGAGCATCTTTTTCATCTTACCAGTTGGACTGTGGGCCTGCCTGCGTTGCACGCGGACCTCAGCAATGGCGGTGATGATGGTGCTGTTTCCATTGCGTTTGCTCACCAGGTCGATGATCTTATCAGTAATCTCCTTTATGGGGCCGTGACTGTTTCTAGGGTCTTCTGTCGACTGGAAAATAATAACAATTAAATACTTTTAAAAATGTGCACTCAAGAATAAAAACAAGACCAAGAATATATATATATATATATATATATATATATATATATATATATATATTTACAATTTAAACACACACACACACACACACACACATACATATATAGACCACCACCACTACCAAATGTGGGAAAGGACTTAGATAATGCAGTTTCAAATTCTACTCAGTTCAGTCGTTCTGGCTAACATAGATAACTGTTTTGTGGAATCATTTCCCCCTGGTGTTACAAGACAGCTGCCAGACAATTTAAGAGTAAACCAGATGGAAGAATCCTTGTGTGTTTGCGGCACAGTTCCCTCAAGAGAACCACAAGCAAACTTAACAATGCTTAAATACTTTTAGGAACTTAAAACATAAAAATTCTAAAAACACCCAAAATATACTTTTCTTGTTTTTTGTTGTGTGCTAGAGGACAACTAAAAATGGGTACGTACAATGGCCACATGGATCTCGTTGTTGGCAGTGGGGGATGGCTCGCAGCTCATGGCGATAGGGTACTCAGAGGAGAGGTTCCTCACCACGTACAAACTTCTCAGTTCATTACAGATGTGCTCGACCGTCACGCCCTGAGATATGCACACACACAGACACACACACAGAAGAATGCAGAGGTGAACCTCAAACAGAGTCTGCAGCATCAGGGAAAAACACAAAACCCAGAGGCATCTTCATTACTAGTCACAACAAACTCCCTTTTGCGCCAGGACATGTAGCCAGCTTAAACGCTTAAAGGCTTAAAATCTCCTGCCCCGACAGTCCCCTTGCCGCATGCAGAGCTATGTTTGTGAACTAACTAGGACTCTCTGTGTCGTTGTCTTTTGATTTGCTGGCTCGCCTGTAATGAACGGTGGAGAAGAATTTCCTCAGTCGAGAGCAATAAAAGTGGAACAGCAACCCGTGATTTGTGATTTGTCTCCTCTCTCTCCCTGTCTTTCATTTTTTTCTCTTTTTCTCCAAGCTCATCCACAAACAACACTACAAAAGCAGACAGCAAAGGGGAAGAGAGGAGACTAATGCACCATGAAGCAGGCTGTGAAAAGCCTAAACTCTAAGTTGCAATTTTCCGACTCAAACAGATAGGAGTAGACCATGAATACAGCAGACAACTACCATGTCACTTGTGAAACAAAAGGTGCTGGTATTTTTAGGTCTTTTTAAAGGTTTCACTTTATATGAAATTACCTATGTAATTAAACTTTCTTCACCATCAGTCTTGCCCCTTCATTATGAGGAAGACTGCAGCCAATTAAGTAAAGTAGAGATTTTGCATGTTAAATGATACCTTTCAAGATTTTCTCTTTCAGACACAATTCTGTATCCTTGATACTCACCTTGGGCATGGTGTCCTTGTTGAAGGTGAAGGTCACATTGGCACAGTTGCCCTCAGGTTGGCACTTGGCCCGTAACGGACTGCGGTGCGACGACCAGCACTCACCCTGACTGGCACAGGGTTTGACAAAGCAGCGCTCCTCCCTAACTGGTACGCAGGTCTGTCCGACCGGACACTCTGACCGACCCTTGGCATGTGCACGGCAGGTTTTGGGCCCGCAGTACATCTGTAGGTGACACAACAAAGAGGAGAAGGGGAACAAGGAGGACCCGAAGATTAGCATAGAATCCAGAAGTTTTAAAATTACAGCGCAATTGGGTCTGTTGCCCAAAACCATAGTAGCTAACTTAGTTTAATTATAGTGGGTAATTACATTGCAATGTAATTGCCCACTGGCGACCAACTAAGTTGCTAACTGTTGTAGGGCTACCTTGGTGCAGGTGATCTTGCCATTGTTACACTGGCAGGTGTTGCAGTCCTCCATCCATTTGGTGGTGTCAGGAGCAATCCGTGTGCTGGTGATGCAAGGCCGACCCGTCACTGAAACACATCGGCCGGGACCCATCGGTAAAATGTTAAAGGTCAACCATTGTTATAATATTAACCAATATACACTTTACTAATCATTTGTCATTGTTGTTGAAACACCCCACATCCCGTATAAATATTTTGTTTTATTATGTGCAAAACTGCCAAGTGTGTATTGTTATGTGTTCTACACATTACATTGCGTTGTTTTGCCTTACATTGAGTTCCCCTACCTTCTTGGCACTTAACTCCTGTTCTGCCTGGTGGGCACAGACAGCGGTAGCCATTGATCTCATCCACACAGGTGGCTCCAAATGCACAAGGTGAAGACTGGCACTCGTTAATGTCTGATGAGAAAGGTGGGAAAATTATTACTGCCATTCTTAAAAATTCTCAATCAATCTATATATCTATCAACTTTCTAAATAATGAGTTGATTGATTTTATATAATTACTATCAAAGCAATTGCTTTTTACATTTTAAATACTTATAATTACATTACAATAGCTTATAGTGCAATATCACTATGGACCATTCAAGTAAAAGTCCAATGGCCCAAGTCAGTGGAGAGTGTATGGCCTGTGTCCTTGGTCCACCCACACCAGAGTACAGAATTAAAGCAGCTGTCAAATTACCTCAAATTGAGATAAATATGGCATCCCCCATCCCCACTGCAACTGACAAAGACCAAGTTTGTCATGCACAAGCTAATCTAATGTGGGCTTCAAAATGGTGGTAGTCACCAAAAATAGGTCCATGCTAACTTCATTTGGGGCCATAAGTGAAAAAAGAAGAGAAAAAAATCCCCTTTCCAGGTATTTGCTGGTATCGATACTGGCCCAATGGCGACCCAGATTCATGCTATACCTGGTCTATTTCAGTTCCAAAAGAACTTTGAATACTGACCCTCTCTGTCAGTTCTAAAGTCAGAACCATTCAGCAAGTGACTGCTGAATGTTCTAGTAAAATAATGCCTTCATCATAAATATAATGTAACTTAAAGGTGCCCGCCGCACAAAACTGTTGTTTTTGAAATATAATAGGTCTATATGAGTTTGAGTTATATCATGCATGTGAAAATGTAATACTGTCTTCGCTGTCTGCAATACCCAATTAGAGAAATAAATGGAGAAATTAGGCCAATTTGAAAAGTTGATCAGTTTTATGTAGTGTTGACCAAGCTTGAGGCATTGACTGATCAGTGCATTATCATTCAATCCATGCTCTCCTGTATTTGTTATCTGTTATCTTTACGATGTGTCTGTATACACACTAAAGATAACAGACAGAATAGCAACGTCTTGTTTTTAGTATGCTGAATAACAGAAGGTTAGGGACAAACAGCTGCAGTGAGTTTTTGGAGAAGTCCATTTCTGTGTCCAGTACATTTTGAAAAGAATTACTTGTCAACTTTGGCAAATACAACGAGCTTCATAAGTTTTAACATGTGGTTGTAACAGTAACCTTGCAATAATGGAACAGTTTGGTTATGTTGGCAAGTGTGAAACCCTACACATTACACGCTTACCATTGAGAAGTGTCTGTTTACAATCTTCAAGCAATTGGTGCATGTGCACATCATAGTCTATGTCTTCATTCATTTCCTCTGAAATCGAATACTCCAACACTTTTAGTTCTTTGTCCTTTGCAATTCTGACATTAGCAAACTAATGTAAATAGTCTACATGCCTTGCAATGCTGATATAACAGCAGTGGATGAGAGCACATCTCATTATCATAGGTGGACAAATCAGACGCTTTAGTCTAGGGCTGTTTGAATAGGTTGCATATAGCGCTGAGATCTTGGACCGTTTTCAGCCCAACTAAAGTTACATACCATCATTGGAGACCGCAGAGAACAATTTGAAATACCATATGGCAGGGCACCTTTAATTTCCCAATTTGATGGACTCAGATCATTTTTAGAACTTGAATTTGGCATTGTAAACATGTCAGCAGTGTATGATCTATAGACTCTAATATCTAATATCTAGTTATCTAATATCTATCTCGATATCACGATTTGTAGTGTATTTAATGACAATAGTATGAAGGATGAATTACTTCAGACTAATGCATATCAGCCCAGTGTTACAATGGTACTTATCTCCCTTAACAACTCCCTTTTCTGATTGCCTGATGAGGTGGGAACTTTGTATAGCTGGCTAACTCTGAAGTAGATCCGAACATTTTGAATCACTGTTCCATATCAATGCACTTATGAATGGTAACCATAACAACCATAGTAAAGTATTTCACGCTGTACTTTCCCCCCTTAACGGTAGCTATCATACGTTATTTTCTGTACCTCATGATTCCTAAATATAAAGAAGGTTGCAGATAAAATTATATCTTAAATACAAACGAGATATAAGTGGGATAATGGCCTTCAAGGTGGAGGCAATTTCATTAACTCCACCTCGCCATTATTTCTCAAACTGGTCACCTCATCAGCTATTTCCCTTACTTATGATGTTCTATGTGGTTTGACTTGTTATTTTCTACAATGACCACAAAGATCTGACCTTGACTGTAAAACTTGGCCACTGCGTGTGACAAACAACAGAAGTGATTGGATCAGGTTTGGACACTTACTTATTCGGCAGTCTGGTCCAGCGAATCCTGGCGCACACTCACAGCGGTACCAATTGTCTCCATCGACACATGTCCCACTGTTGTAGCTGCGAACACACACACAGAGGTCAAAGGTCAAATGTCAAAGTTCACCAAGGGTCTGAGAAATTTCATGTGATCAACGACATAAGCCCATTTGTGTCAGTGGCATCTGGATAAGAGGATCTTGTGCCGCTGCAGAGTGCAGTTTTTGTTGGCTAATGCAGTGCTCTGTGTGTATGTGTGTGTGTGTGTGTGTGTGTGGTGGGGGGGGGGGGGTTGATAGTAATGAACGCATCCAGTGATGTTTGGTTGTAAAAAAAAGGCAACGCTGGGACCCGCTTGTGAGGCTTGGCAGCAGGTTATGGAGAGTTAGAGAGCAAGTTCTCTCTCTCTCTCTCATATTCACACACACCCCACAGACATTCCTCAGGGTGGGGTGTGCTTGGAAGTGTGTGAGAAAGAAACGGCGTGTGTGTGTGTGTGTGTGTGTGTGTGTGTGTAGTTGTTTGTGTTTGTTTATAGGGTCAAATTTGCTTTGAGGATGAACTTACCAGGGGTGTGGATTGCAGTCATTGGAGTCTGTAGGGAAAAGATTCAAGAGGCACTATAAACAAACAAATAATGAAACACATACTAAAAAAAGACATTTAACTGTCCTGTTAATGTTTCAGTAAAACAAGGTCAAGAAAAAGAGATGTCTTAAAATCCTGCAGGCAACTCACACTAACTTGTTGTCTGCATTTAGCAACTCAAGGGTTTACTCAAGGATAACAGTTTGTTTATCAAGCATTATCATAACATAGAATTGCTACAAAATAGTAAACAGGAAGTGATGTCGTACTCTGTGTGCAGGTGAGGCCTTCCCAGCCTTCCTTGCAGACGCAGGTGAACGTGTCGCCACTGACGACGCAGGTGGCTCCGTTCTCACACGGATTGGGCAGGCAGCTGCTGTTCTTGGCTGTGGTCAGGCGATGGAGAAGGGGAACGAAAGAGAGAGAAAGAGAGAGAGAGGGGAAAAAAACAAACAAACAAACTCTTTCAGTGCACGGCGGGAAGCTGCCCCTCGGAGGGGAGCGACAGAAGTGAGGGGTGGAAGGGGAGGTCAGGTGACTTCAAAACGAACCTCTGCTGAGTGCCTGCTTGTTTATGTGTGTTTCTCATCTTCCCTCTCCCTCCCTCTCTCTCTCTCTCTCTCGCTCTTTCACACTCCTGTCACCACTCTCCTTTTTCTCCCTTCCTCCCTCTCTCTCTCTCTCTCTCTCTCTCTCTCTCTCATATTCTTCGGTTCAGGGCTTGACTTACATGCAGCCTGTGCTGATTCCGGAAAATTCCGGCTGACCAGCCACAGCTGATAACATTGTTGTCATGATTCTAAAGTTCTGTGTCTGTGTACTAACATAATCCTTCCTGTTATCCTCTGGCAACATTTTACATAGTTACCTACTTACATGTCATTTTATTTACCATTCCAAATGTATGGTATCCCTGTAACATAGCTACTTACTTACATGTAATTATACTGTATTTTCCATTGCAAATTTATGGCAGTAGCTGTAGGCACACTATCTGTACAGTACACTGTCATGGCAGATAAGTATTTTAGGGTTTAGGACTCAGGGTTTAAGGGAGGCATTGGGATATAGCCATTGACAGACATAGACAGTGGAACTCAGTGCTGATTTGATTATTGCATGCCTAGACTCTGCTTCAGTGTGGCCTATTTGGTTGTATTCACTACAATTGTTCTTAGCACAACTAAAGTTCCTAGTTCATATAGTTCTAGTGCCTGGTTACTGAACTTTAGTGAACTCTCTGTGAGGTTCCTTACCAATATTACAGGTGGTTCCTTCCCAGCCCGGGGCACACATGCACTTGAAGGTGTCCCCCTCGTCATAGCACGTACCACCGTTGTTGCACGTGGCCTCATCACACTGACTCTCCCCTGGCAAAGTGAAAAGAAACATGTTTGTTTGAGACCAACCCGTGAGGAAAATTGTGCACTGCTATAAAAAAGTATTAACCCTCTAAAAAGTAGTGTTCCACCATCTTGAAAATTGTTGCATAATGCACAATAGTCAACAATACGAATAATATCCGTATCTCCTGGCGTAAATTTTGAGAATGCACTTAACAATTTAATCTCTGCACTGTATTACACTATTGCACTTTCAACTTAAAATAGTGCAGTTAGCAATATGCACTCCTTGTTAGTTCTTTCATTGTGTTGTAGCTTGAATGTTATCCTCTTTTTGTTAGTCGCTTTGGATAAAAGCGTCTGCTAAATGCCTAAATGTAAATGTAAATATAAATATATATTCTAAAATAATATATAGTTTTATATGTAGCCTATATATGTAACCTAATAACAGCTAAGCAGCTTGCTGTGCTTGTGCAGAGCTTTCAGAACATCAGTGACTTGTATGTGATGTCTTATTTGGGTGTGGCGGAGTGTGAGGATGTTCTAAGGGCGGGAGGGGGGATGCTTACGGGAGTGACAGGTCTTTCCCTTCCAGCCACTGTGGCACTCGCAGTAGAAGTCGTTCACAAGGTCGCGGCACGTGCCTCGGTCCCGACAGGGATTAGTGCTGCAGTCGTCGATGTCTGGGAAAGGCAAGAATGGCCGAGTACATGAGTCAGAATGCATGGCAGTGTGTGTGTGTGTGTGTGTGTGTGTGTGTGTGTGTGTGTATGTCAGAGAGAGGGAACTCACTAGTCTCACAGTTGGATCCCTCCCAGCCATCTGCACAGATACACTGGTACACACTGACTTTATCTATGCAGGTTCCTCCATTACGGCATGGGTTACTCTCACAGTCATTGATATCTGAGAGAGAGAGAGAGAGAGAGAGAGAGAGAGAAGGGAGGGAGCGAGAACGAGTGAAAAGAATAAAAGAAAGTAAAGAAAGGGGATGGAAACAGAGAACAATGAAAGAGGAAAATGAAAAAGAATGAAAGACAAAGAAAGAAAAATATGGAAAAAAAAGAAAGAAGGAAGAAAAAGAAAACAGCAGATGTTAAGTACCCATCAGATAAGGAAGCAGGCAGCAGTATGTTAAATAGTCAAGAGGATTTCTTAGCTCAAACCAAACAATCCTCCTAGCCCTGACTGATGGCTTAGGTCATAAAAGGTAAAGGAAGATGAACACACAGCACACTGGGGCACACACACACACACACACAAAATAAATAAATAAAACACAATCTCACTTTCTCTCTAATACTCACTTCTATATACATACGTTCACGGGTTCATTCACACACACACACACACACACACACACACACAGAGAGAGAGAGAACCAAAAAAATACACAGATATGAATCTACACAAATTCCGTATGGAAATCTATATTAGCTCTTGTTAATCTGGCATCTTTAAGTCATGACAGTAGAGTGTAGTAGGTAGGCTGTGGGGGGCCAGGCAGACTTGAGGCATCGGGGCCATCAGTCAGCAGCTCGGCCCCCTGTCAGCTCTGACAGCCCTGGGCCCGGTGATTAATCTAGCCCCTGGTCTGACAGACAGTAGGCCTCAAGTTTACTACCAGTGTGCCAGATAACCTTCCTTGACAGGAGTAGAGGTCATCTAATGCCAAGCCCTCCTGCTCCCCCCTCCCTCCCTCCCTCTCTCTCTCTCTCTCTCTTCCTCTTACTCCTCAGTGTCTGTCTATCAAAATGCCTGTCTTTCCTTTGCTCCTTCCCTCTATCTCCTTCAGTCTTCGTTTTACATAGTTCTTTAGTTCTCTCCAACATCCAAAACCACACTCCTCTTACTCTCTCTTTTTTTTCTCCTCCCCCCACATTCTCTCTCTTGCTTCTCTCTGTTCTCTCTCTCTCACTTCTTTCCATATATTTGTCCTCCTTTCCTCTTCATTTTCCTCATTTCCCCTCCCCCCTCCTCCACCACCTCTCTCTCTCTCTCTCCCCCTCTCCCTCTTTGTGAGGGTGCATGGAGCCTGAGGCTTTTAAAATGATCTACAGCACACAGCCAAGCTCTGCCCATCCCCTCAGGAGCCTCCTGGCTGGGGCCGCCGGTACTAGACTGGGGTTCCACCCAACCCCTCTCTCCTATCTCCCTCCAAAAAATCCCCTCAGAACACACACACACACACACATGTATGCACACACAGACACAAACTCTCCCCATATACCTCACCTCTCTGTCTATCTATGTATCTGTCTGTCTGTCTGCCTCTCTGTTTATCTATGTGTCTGTCTGCCTGTCCCTCTCCCTTCTTTACTTCAAAGTCTCCTTCCTCTGTCGGTGCTTCTTTTCCTGGTTTGTTGAACTTTTCCTGCACTGCTCTTGTATGTCCTGTTTTCCCTTCCATACATTTTCTTTCATATTCTTCCATGGTTATCTTTTTCTCCTCCATCATTTTATATCCTTTCTGTCTGTTCCTTCTCTCTCTCTCTCTCTCTCTCTCTCTCTCTCTTTCTCTGTCTTCCTCTTTCTGCTATCTGTCTGTTCACTACAATTTAGTATGTGGCTATGCCAAAACAAAGTGCCTCAGGGGTATAGTGATGGCCAATAAAGTTGATCTGAGATGGGACCAAGGACACTGCCTAGCTAGGTGGCTAGTGAGGTTTGGAATGTGGCCTTTAATCTTGTGTCAGTTTTCCAGTAAGGTGCTAGTGATGGCCAATAGGGCACTAGGATACTAGAGGTGTTGATTTGGGATGAGACCTTACTGTCATGGACACTATCTAGCACATTAGTCTTGATGAATGAGTCTTGAATAATTTGGGGATGTGGCTTTCTTCTTATAGACATTATCTAGGACATTAGTGGTACTGATTTAGGTTGAGGCCTACTCCCACGGGTGCTATCTAGGACACTAGAGGTACTAATTTAGGATGTGGCCTTACTCTCATGGCAGTAGGTGCCAGTGAATCCCTCCTGGCAGGCGCAGCTGAAGTGACCGCCAGCGTGGCTCCGGCAGCGACCGTGAGGGCCGCACACATTCGACGAGATGAAGCGCACACCACCCGGGGTGCTGTTGGATGCCACGGCAACCGTGCAGCTGTCAATTACTGGGGAGGGAGACAGGAAGGAGAGAGAAAAAAACAACGTTAGAGGAGAAAAGATTTCATGACACAACTTAAAATTTGATTGATTGATTGATTGATTAGCATTTATCTAAGCAACCACTGTACCACTTAGGCATTTGTAATTTATTTCAGTCCCCTTACAATATATTTTATGTGACTTTATCAGTATAAGGTATGTTCAGGAATTAGGATAAACATAAAAAGTCTAAACAAAAGTGCTATGAAATGCAGGCTGAAGGGCGGTCAGAGTAAAATGGCTGTGTGAAAAGGAATAGAGAGAAGTTTGTTATGAAACGGCGTTTAGGTTCCCAATAAAGAGGGCATGGGGCGGAGGGAGGGGGTAGAGGGGTGTGTGTGTGGGGTGGGGGGGTTTGTTGTGGTGGCATAAGCTCAGATAGTAACACTATCTCAACAGTTCCCGCTGTAACTTGCCCCCTGTATGTGGGCGTTAGCGGCAGCCTCAGCACGCTAACACGGACACTGAAACAGCCTCAAACACAATGGCAAGACCTCGCCGTTCAGGGAGTTGGCTTACACCACCTGGAGTTGGGAGGGCTTAACACACACACTCACACACACAGACACACATACACACACACACTCAGACACACACAATGCCTGACTCCTATTTACCGGTTGACCATTAACACTCCTTAATGTCCCTCACATTAAGGTCTAGTCTTACGCCCACATGCACATGTGCATACATAAACACACACACACACACACACACTTATGGAAAGCCCCATATTCATCTGTGGCGCCTTGTGGGTTAGGGCCCACATACCCAATCCCAGGATTCAATGGCACGGTGAGGGGCTCACAGGGGGAATCTCATACCTTATTCTCCATTCCTCTTTTTACTGACAGCATGAGAGAGGAGAGGAGAGAAGAGGAGATAACAGAAGAGAAGAGGAGAGAAGAAAAGAAAAGAAAAGAAAAGGAAAGAGAAGAGGAGAGGAGAGGAGAGAAGAGAAGAGGACAGGAGAGAAGAGAAGAGAAGAGAAGAGAAGAGGAGAGGAGAGAAGAGAAGAGAAGAGGACAGGAGAGGAGAGAAGAGGAGATAAGAGAAGAGGAGAGAAGAGAAGAGGACAGAAGAGGAGATAAGAGAAGAGGAGAGGAGAAGAGAGAAGTGGAGATAAGCGAAGAGGAGAGGAGACAAGAGGAGATAAGAGAAGAGGAGAGAAGAGAGGAGAGAAGAGAAGAGGAGAGGAGAGAAGAGGAGATAAGAGGAGAGAAGAGAAGAGAAGAGACACGTAAAGTAAATCCAAAATGAAGAAGCAAAAGAAGATACATAAAGAAGGGAAGAAAAGAAGAAAATGTAAGACCCCAGAAAAAAGAATAAAAAAAGAAAGAAATAAAGATAGAAGAGATGAGAGGAGTGAAGGAGGAGGAGTGAAGACCGACCTTGACAGGGTGTGGTGCGGCAGTGGTCCTTCAGGTGTGAGCAGTTCTTGCCCTCGTAGTCCTCGGGGCAGTTGCAGAAGTAGTCATTTGCCAGGTTAAAACACTGGGCGCCATTCTGGCATGGGCTGGGTTTGCAGTAGTCAATGTCCAGCTAGGGGAAACACAAAACAAAACAAACTAATGAACACAAACAAATAAATACAAGCAAATAAACAAACTAAAGAAACAATGAAATTGCCGTTGCACACCAGGTTTTGGGGGAGTTTAAAAAGTGTTTCGGTTGAAGAGTAAGTGGGGGTGGTTGTCCTGGACGGTTGCTGTGGTAACAGAACACTACATGCAGAGAGCACAATATCTACTTTCAATCACACACTACAGCACTCTCATCTTTCATATTTTCTCTGTGACATATACACACAGCTACACACACGTGTGGACATGCACGCGCGCACACACACACACACTACCAGTAAAGCTGTTCCTTTCCCTTAAATCCTTATGGGAGGCTATTGAGCGTTAACAAGTGTGAACAGACGTAGGTGTTAAGTTTCATGATTGACAACTGCGTGGGCCGTTTGAGCTTAACTGTGTAGAAAGCGGTGGGGGGTTGGGGGTAAGAAAGACTTACAGAGAAAAAGAGTGAAAGAAAGGGTAGAAGGCTTTAAAAGAAAGAGAAAAGAGAAGATGCAGAGACTCAAAAAGAATAGAGTAAAAACTGTAGCACACAAGTGAACAAAGTGAGTTGGTGCTCATTTGTGTGTTCAAGTATGTGTGTGTGTGTGTGTGTGTGTGTGTGTGTGTGTGTGTGTGTGTGTGTGTGATTGACCTCACCTGGCATAGGTTTCCAGAGAAGCCTGGCAAGCAGAGGCACTGGTAGCCATTGACCTCGTCCTGACAGCGCCCTCCGTTTAGACAGGGGGAGCTAGCGCACTCATTCACATCCTTCTCACAGTGGTCGCCTGCATAACCTGGAGGGCAAGCACACCGGTACCCATTCACCAGGTCCTGAGAGAGAAGAGAGAGAGAGAAAGAAAGATAGAACAGAACGAGAGAGTAGAGGGAAAGAGAGAAAGTTATGTCAACAGTTGGTGTTCTATTAACTGACTGTTCAAAAGTCTACTGAACCATTTTAACCAAGACGTATCTCAACTGCAATCCAATTACAGCCTCCTTTGTAGCGATGGCTTTCGTAATGACAACTGTGCAAATGGGCCATTCCACTTTACTGAGAAACCCAGGGGGAGGACAAGGACGCAGAACAAACAAAGATGGTCAGAGTAAAAAAAAGACAAATATGAAAGCAATAAAGAAAAGAGGAGGGAAAGAAGAAACAAAATCAACTTAAAGGGGGAAAAACAAGGGAATGAAAGAGACCATAATTGGATGTTGTTACCACACGTCCATCAAAGCTCCTACCATAGTGGTAAATAGCCTGTGTTTGTGTGTGTAATTGTGAGCGAACACGGACCGTTGAGTGATGGGCTCACAAGTGACAGTGAACGAGAGAAAGAGAGAGAGAGAGATAGACAGACAGACAGAGACAGAAAGACAGAGAGGGAGTTCTTGGAGTGATGTTATCAGTGCACTCTGTGTCATGTAAGATGTTTCTGTCTGTAGCTACATTCTTTGAGGTTAGATTTTTCATGTAAGCCTTTGCCAGGGGGGGTTGGAGCTGAGTGTGTGTGTATGCGTGTGTGTGTGTGTGTGTGTGTTTACACTCAGAGAGCAGCCTGTTGACAGATTTGAGTAACAGAGCTGGACTTTGGATGGCCATGTCGACAAAAGTCTATTTGCTTTTAAGACAGCAACATACAAATATGGGAATGCAGTGACTATGATGGTATGATGGGATAACAGAGAGAGAAATCAGTAATGGAGAAAAGCAAAAGATGGACAGTTACAGAATAGACAGTGGAGAGAGAGAGAGAACCAAGTACAAGAAAAAGTGTGTGTGAGAGAAAAAGAGAAACAGAGAGAGACATGGCATTCATCAAGAAAGTGTGGGAGAGTGGAGAGCCATGTTTCTCGCTTTCTATCTGTGTGTGTGTGTGTGTGTGTGTGTGTGTGTGTGTGTGTGAGTGTGTGTGTGTCTGTCTGTGTGTGTGTGAGTGTGTGTGTGTGTGTGTGTGTGTGTGTCTGTCTGTGTGTGTGTGTGTGTGAGTGTGTGTGTGAGTGTGTGTGTGTGTGTGTGTGTCTGTCTGTGTGTGTGTGAGTGTGTGTGTGTGTGTGTGTGTGTGTGTGTGTCTGTGTGTGTGTGTGTGTGTGTGTGTGTGTGTGTGTGTGTGTGTGTGTGTGTGTGTGAGTGTGTGTGTGTCTGTCTGTGTGTGTGTGTGTGTGTGTGTGTGTGTGTGTGTCTGTCTGTGTGTGTGTGTGTGTGTGTGTGTGTGTGTGTGTGTGTGTGTGTGTGTGTGTGTGTGTGTGTGTGTGTGTGTGTGCGTGTGCGTCTTTCTTCCTGGCAGGATGCAAGGGTGTTTACTGAAACCTGATATACTGAAGTCATGCCATCTCCCCTTCAGCCCATATGAGAGAGACAGCATGCGTGCACACACACACACACACACACACACACACACACACACTGTCAGGCAAGCACATGCAAACACAGTCATAAAACAGATCAAATACAGAATTACAGACACAACCCAATGCACTGATCACACATGGTAACACACACACACACACAACGATGCTCATTCACACAAAATGCAGATGCATACCTACATACCTTTCTATATAGACAAGACAAAGGCATTAATAAGGTACAGTGTGTGTGTGTGTGTGTGTGTGTGCAGGACAGTATGTTTGTTGCTTTTTCAGAAGAATGTCTCAGAAGAGTCTATTTTTAAAACAAATCCCCAGGCAGAGAATCCCCAGGCAAAACAGAGAAAGGCAGAGGGCAGAGAGTGGGAGAGTTCAAACAGGTGTGTGTGTGTGTGTGTGTGTGTGCATGGACACATGCACGTGCGTGTGTGTGTGTGTGTGTGCAACTGAGACTGTGAGAAAGTAATGGTTCTATAATAATACTGTGTGTGTGTGTGTGTTTTAATACTGCACATGTAGTCACACATACCTTGCAGGTGCCACCATTTAGACACTGACCATGGCAGTCATTCACATCTGTAACAGAGAAAAAGAAAGGGAGTAACTAAAGCACATACAGTGTGTGTGTGTGTGTGTGTGTGTGTGTGTGTGTGTGTGTGTGTGTGTGTGTGTGTGTATGTGTGTCAGGGCCTCCATTATGATACCATTCCATTATGAAGCTCTAGTCAGAGAATAATCAGCATGTTTTGTGGTTACCAATCTCTTTGTTTACATGTCTTTCTTTTACATGTATGTATTTGTTTATCTCTCTTCATGGCCTTTAAATTGACTGTCACACACAGACAAGAGTTTATAGGTTGATCACAGAGTGGGGCGGGGCCAGGCCCCTATACGTACTGATGTCACAGTTGAGTCCCATCCAACCAGGGAGGCACTCACAGAAGTAGCCACCAATCAGGTTGCGGCAGGAGTTGGCATTTACACATGGGTCACCCTCACACTCGTTGGCATCTACACAAAGAGGAGGAGAGCAGAGATTCAGAACAATGATAAAGACAGAGAGAGAGAGAGAGAGAGGAGGGTTAATTCCATTACTCTGTTTGCATGTCTGGATATTGGGGGGATGTACAGGTGGGTCCAAGAGAAGAAGAGACATAAAGAGAAATGTAAGAGAAAGAGAGAAAAAACACAGAAAGAGAATAAAAGAGGAGGAGAGGCAAGAGAGAGAGAGAGGACACCCAGTGTTTTGAGTTGTAAGGCACTGTATGGTTTTATGTGCGGCGGTGGTCGAGAGTTCAAATTCTTGACGGCGCTACGGCGGTTTCCACGACAAATGGCTGTTCCATTCAGACATACAAACAAACACACATACACACACAGGCACACACACACACATACTCACATCACACCGACACACTCTTCTCTCTTTCTCTCTTTTCCTCTTTCTCTTGCTGTCTTTTTCTCTCTCCCACAAGCAGTCATTCACTCACCACACCACTTATTCTCCAAGAGGATGATCCTAGATTTAGGAATCCAGGACCAATTGGAAATGGGAGGGGAGGAGAGAAGAAGAGAGCAGGGCAATGCCAGGAAAGCAGCGAGGCTGTCCAGCATCAATCACCGTACCCCTTAACGCCCCCAGAATAGTTTTGGTCCCGTCGCTGACTCACTCTCTCCTCTCTGTGTTCATACATGTCTTCATTCATTCATTTGCTCATTTATCCATTCGTCAAATCACTCAGATGTTTTGAGTCTGATCGGTTTTACTGATTTGCTTACTCGTTCTTTCACCCCAAACAAGTTTTTCTCTTTCTCTCTTTGGGCTCATCATTCTTCCATTTCTCTCTCTCCCACTCACTCTCAGTCTCACTCTTCCA
>JAIFZK010000168.1:1005000-1010000 GCA_027481765.1 Tenualosa thibaudeaui
AGTTTGCATGGTTCCCTGTGTGTGTGTACCTTTGTCACAAAGCTGTCCTCCCCAGTTGGTGTCACACAGGCACTGCCAGGGCTCCACACATGTGCCGTGAACACAGCCTGGGTGTGGGATACACTTGTCACAATACTCTCCCTGCCAACCATACTGACACCTGTGTGTGTGAGAGAGAGAGAGAGAGAGAGAGAGAGTGTGTGTGTGAGAGAGAGAAAGGGAGAGAGAAAGACAATGAAAGACAGAGACAGAAAAAGACAGAGAGAGGTAGGGATAGAGGGAGATGAGAAATGGAGGAAGAGAGGAAGACAAAGAAAGACGGCAGAAAAGAGACAGAGACAAAAGAGAAAGTAGCAAAAAGAGAGCGATAGAGAAAGAGAGACAGAAAGAAAGAGAAAATCCAAGGTTAATAAACATTCTAGAAATATGGGCCAATTCAAGTACATTTTTCCATTCATTCTCTTTGTTCTCAATCTGAATTGTTTAGCACACAGACTTTGGAGATGCTGTCGTGCTAACCAAGCACACAAACACTTTTTTATTTTTTTGTTAATGCATTCAAATTTTTTCTCAGTGAGACAAAACAGAGGAAGCAAGACGCCCAACCCCCCCCCCCCACCCCCACCCCCTTGCCTGCTCACCACTCTCCCGAGGTAAAAAACACGGATTACCCAGCTGTCTTGGCCAATAACTGTCACAAGCCGTGTTTACATTTCCCAGTTTGCCAAATGTGGGCAGTGCAGAGCAAAGTACATTTTTATCACGCAGAGTGAAGATAGAGTCGAGCAGGAGACTGAGAGCAGACACTCAGTCTATATTAGAACCGAACTGGAATGTATATGATGTTCTGTCCATATGGTTTCTCTTACTCATGGTCTGACTTGCACAACATGGAATTCAATACAATGTAGTACAAACCCCTTTAATGGTGTACATATTACATCATAACCCAATCATGCATTATATCCACCAACTCCATTCTCCCATATTGTTAAGATGCGCTCCATATTGCATTATATATGAAACTCTGTATTGTATATTGTACAATTTATTACACACATTAAATCTATCTATCTATCTATCTATCTATCTATCTATCTATCTATCTATCTGTCTATCTATCTGTGTGAACCTATATGGTGCTTTTACATGTGTGCTATATGCTGTGCTATTGGTGTGTGTAACATATATATATATATATATATATGTGACATGACAGATGTTGTGATTGGCTGTGGTATATGTGGTATATGTGGTATATGGTATGTGATATATGGTATAGACTAATATGTTGTGTGTGGCCTTACTTGCACTCTCCAGGCACTTTGCAGGTACCGTGTTCCATGCTGCAGCCTTGTCTGCAGATAGCTGAGTCAGACAGAGGGGTGGGGGGAGAGGGGGGTTGGGGGAAGGGGGGTGTTAGAGGATGAAGACAGAATTAGTGTCATTGTTGCCATTATCGAGGCGACCATCTCTTCACATCCTGATTCCCCCAGTGATCTCAGCTCTGCCAACACATCACGTCATTCCCCACCCACCCCCAGACCCCCGCTGCACACAGGAGATAGAGGCAGAGATACAGACACACAGGCAGATAGAGAGAAAGAGAGAGATACAGAGCAGATGAACTGAAAGAGACAGAGGAGTCAGCATGATGTCAGTGCCCATACCAACCCCCCTAACTCCTCTACCAACCCCCAACCCCCGGTTGCCCCATACCAACCCCCTCGACTCCTCCCCCAACATCCAACCCCAGACCCCTGGTTGCCCCATACCAAAATGAGTCAAAAGACAACAGAGAGAAGCCTGTGGTCCTGCAGTCTCAATCACTAACTCAGAGAGAAGCCCGTGGTCCTGCACTCTCAACCACTACCTCAGAGAGAAGCCCGTGGTCCTGCACTCTCAACCACTACCTCAGAGAGAAGCCCGTGGTCCTGCACTCTCAATCACTAACTCAGAGAGAAGCCTGTGGTCCTGCACTCTCAATCACTAACTCAGAGAGAAGCCTGTGGTCCTGCGCTCTCAATCACTAACTCAGAGAGAAGCCTGTGGTCCTGCGCTCTCAATCACTAACTCAGAGAGAAGCAGAAGCCCGTGGTCCTGCGCTCTCAATCACTAACTCAGAGAGAAGCAGAAGCCCGTGGTCCTGCGCTCTCAATCACTAACTCAGAGAGAAGCCTGTGGTCCTGCACTCTCAATCACTAACTCAGAGAGAAGCAGAAGCCCGTGGTCCTGCACTCTCAATCACTAACTCAGAGAGAAGCAGAAGCCCGTGGTCCTGCACTCTCAATCACTAACTCAGAGAGAAGCAGAAGCCCGTGGTCCTGCGCTCTCAATCACTAACTCAGAGAGAAGCAGAAGCCCGTGGTCCTGCACTCTCAATCACTAACTCAGAGAGAAGCAGAAGCCCGTGGTCCTGCACTCTCAATCACTAACTCAGAGAGAAGCAGAAGCCCGTGGTCCTGCACTCTCAATCACTAACTCAGAGAGAAGCAGAAGCCCGTGGTCCTGCGCTCTCAATCACTAACTCAGAGAGAAGCAGAAGCCCGTGGTCCTGCGCTCTCAATCACTAACTCAGAGAGAAGCAGAAGCCCGTGGTCCTGCGCTCTCAATCACTAACTCAGAGAGAAGCAGAAGCCCGTGGTCCTGCGCTCTCAATCACTAACTCAGAGAGAAGCAGAAGCCCGTGGTCCTGCGCTCTCAATCACTAACTCAGAGAGAAGCAGAAGCCCGTGGTCCTGCGCTCTCAATCACTAACTCAGAGAGAGAGAAGCAGAAGCCCGTGGTCCTGCGCTCTCAATCACTAACTCAGAGAGAGAGAAGCAGAAGCCCGTGGTCCTGCGCTCTCTATCACTAACTCAGAGAGAAGCCCGTGGTCCTGCGCTCTCAATCACTAACTCAGAGAGAAGCAGAGAGAAGCAGAAGCCCGTGGTCCTGCGCTCTCAATCACTAACTCAGAGAGAAGCAGAAGCCCGTGGTCCTGCGCTCTCAATCACTAACTCAGAGAGAAGCAGAAGCCCGTGGTCCTGCGCTCTCAATCACTAACTCAGAGAGAAGCAGAAGCCCGTGGTCCTGCACTCTCAACCACTACCTCAGAGAGAAGCCCGTGGTCCTGCACTCTCAATCACTAACTCAGAGAGAAGCAGAAGCCCGTGGTCCTGCACTCTCAATCACTAACTCAGAGAGAAGCAGAAGCCCGTGGTCCTGCACTCTCAAGCACAAACTCAGAGAGAAGCAGAAGCCTGTGGTCCTGCGCTCTCAATCACTAACTCAGAGAGAAGCAGAAGCCCGTGGTCCTGCACTCTCAATCACTAACTCAGAGAGAAGCAGAAGCCTGTGGTCCTGCGCTCTCAATCACTAACTCAGAGAGAAGCAGAAGCCTGTGGTCCTGCACTCTCAATCACTAACTCAGAGAGAAGCAGAAGCCCGTGGTCCTGCGCTCTCAATCACTAACTCAGAGAGAAGCAGAAGCCCGTGGTCCTGCACTCTCAATCACTAACTCAGAGAGAAGCAGAAGCCCGTGGTCCTGCGCTCTCAATCACTAACTCAGAGAGAAGCCCGTGGTCCTGCACTCTCAATCACTAACTCAGAGAGAAGCAGAAGCCCGTGGTCCTGCGCTCTCAATCACTAACTCAGAGAGAAGCAGAAGCCCGTGGTCCTGCGCTCTCAATCACTAACTCAGAGAGAAGCAGAAGCCCGTGGTCCTGCACTCTCAATCACTAACTCGTGGGAATGTCCTGGTCTCCCGCGGCGACGGTAATCCTACAAAATCCAAGACTGAGCTGCGGCTGAGGCACCGAGTACTGGGGCAGGGCGGGGGGCGGGGGGATAGAGCCTGATGTGTCCTCATGTGGATACCGAACAAGTCTATCTATCTATCTATCTATCTATCTATCTATCTGTCTGCCTGTCTGCATATTACTTTAACTAAATGATTGTCAATGACCAATAATATCAATATTTGTTTATTTTGAATGTATGCAGTAAATGTAAATAAACAAATAGGAACCATTTAGTTCTTCATCAATGACACTGGTGACCTCCTATGACTGACACTGGTTCAAATATGGGACACTGATTAGACTGTTAATGAAAATGAAACTGCTTCAGATATGGGACACTGTTCAGACTGTTCATGCGAATGAAAAATAGAATAAAACGTCTACATCTGTGAGGTAGAAGTTTGATTTCCAATAGAGGTGGGGATCCTCACCAGTGTTGCATTCTGGGCCAGACCAGCCCTCCAGACAGGTCTTGTTGCCATTGTGGTCACAGGTGTAGTGTCCAAAGAACTCGTCGCGTGGGCGACAGAACTTGTTGCAGCCGAAGCCGTAATAGTGGTCATCACAGGTGACCCGGATCTGATACTCAAACTGGGCCACTGGACCGTTGTGCTTCAGGCTCTGCCACTGACGGTTTGGATTGATCATGCCAGACAGGACTGCTCGCTCGATCACCTCCCCCACTCCGCCATCTGAGAGAGAGAGAGGGAGAGAGAAGGGGAGAGAAAGAGAGAAGATAAAAGGAGGGATAGTGAAGGAGGGGAAGAAAGATAGACACAGAGCAAAATCTCAACTTAAAAAACCTTCACTTCAACACATCGAATCAATACATTGAACACAATTCTCAACTCAGTGTGGTTCTCAGCCTGCTAAACTTTAGGGAAAAAATGGCAGGAGTTGAATTGTTCATCTTGCAAAGTACTGTGGTGTTCATGGTCCAGTGGAAGATGCATAAACACACCAAGACCACCCTCATTAATGACCATGCTGTCACAGATGGTATATTATAGGCCAATAGGAGTTACCACTTTCCACACTGTGTCATACATACTTAAACAGTTAGTATGGAGCACAGTCGTGCCCTTCATTACATGTTCACTGTGTCAAGGGGATTGTCACTCCTAATACATACACACACACACATACAGACACGCACATACATACACGCACATATATATATACACACACACAATTACACACATGCACACACACTAGCAT
>JAIFZK010000168.1:1020000-1032500 GCA_027481765.1 Tenualosa thibaudeaui
TACAGAGGAAGAGAGAGAAAAAAAGACAGATTAAGATAACAAGTGAGGGAGGAGAGGAGGAAAAAAAGGACTAAAAAAAGTTACCTAAGGTGATCTCACATGTCCCTAACCCCATTGAACTCTAGCCCTGAGTTTGACCAGACAAGCCCTTGCGTGCAAAGCATACAACACACAGACACACACACACACACGTACACACACACACACAGACACACATACACACTGAGCATTAGCAGCCACAGTGCATTACATGAGCCTAGCCAGGCCCTATAACAGAGGCTTGGACTTCGCAAGAATGGCAACTTCAGCACAATGCACCCAGCCGTTCGCTCCGATTCACTCATCTGTACGCTCGCTCACTCGCATCGATCTGCCTCTGTGCCCCCCCGCCCGCCCCATCCTATCCCCCTCTCCCACCCTCCCCACAAAGCTTCCTGTTGCCCCCACACTCACAACCTCATGTACACACACACACACACCAACACATTAGGCCGTCACGGCTTTCATTATCTTCCATAATCCTCAGCCCAGGGGCAGCCGGGATGCTCCATTGTTCCCTCCTAATATAAGTTGTCAGTGTGTCACTGTTTGGGAGTGGCCAATGTCTGCATGTCAACACACACACACAAACACACACACACATGCACGCATCCTAACCTCTCCGACACTGCCAAAGTGCAAATGGAGGCTATGTTTCTTTTTGGGAGAGAGAGTGAGAGAAAGGGAAAGAGGATGAACACAGAGAAAGACAGGGAGGGGGAGAGGGAGAGATAAAACAGAGGGAAGGGGGATAGAAGAGACAGAGAGAGAGGGAGAGGGAGGGAGGGATACAGAGGCACAGAGGTATAATGGGATTAAAGTCAATGGGAAAAGCCCATGTCCAAAGAACACACCCAAGACAGCAGCTGAGTATCTTTTTAACCCTTTGAGGTGAAGACTGATTACAAATGTGTGGTCAGAATGTTGCTGACTGAAGGTTCCATATGATGATGTATTATTGGGACAGCTGTCAGTCAGTTTCAAAAATTCCAGTTGGTTTTCTGGAATGGAAAAACTAACCAAGAACTTACCCAGAACTGGGCCAAAAGAGACCCAAAACCAAGGCTGGATCTGGGCCAGGTCCTTAACAGAGCCATCATCTACCTGTAGTATCTACTAGGCTTAGTCCTAACCCTGACTCCCCTGACTCAACACACTTGCTCTACTGCATCCTCCTCTCAAACTCCCCAGTCTCCTCTCAAAGACCTAAACAGTAGCACTGACGAGGACCACACACTCAGACAGGACAACCCAAACACCTGCCTGATCTGAAAACAGTTGCGATAGGGGTGAACGTGCTATGGATAAAATGTGTCTGTCAGGTTACTCCTGAACTGGGTTTGGCTGGGGTTGGTAAATTTGTGTGTGAGTATGTGTGTGTATGTGTGTGTGTCATGGGAGTGAGGGGAATGAGACGGGATGGTGTGTGTGGCTAGAGGGGTAGAGGACGTGCTGGTGGAATGTCTCGGGTCTAGCCAAGCGGAACCGTCACTGTGGTCACAACGGGCTGAGACCAGGACGAAACAACAGCTCCTTTCTGTGTGCAGAGCAGTCTTAAGGTGGAGATAAGAGAGGTCTCTTGAGTCAAAGACAGGGAGGGAAGGAGAGAGGGATAGACAGAATAGAGAATAGAGAAATGAAAAAGACAAAGGCAGAGAAAGAACAAAGGGAGAGGGGTAGACAGTGTGTGTGTGGGGGGGGGGGGTAGAGAGAGACAGAGAGAGAGGAAGGAAGTATGGGCCAAAAGCTCACTTGAAAACAAGTCTGAGATCACTGTGCACGGAACAAAAGTATAATACCTTTCAGTCTTTCATTCCCAAGCTTAAGGCTTCACTCTCTCACTCTCAGGTGAAATCCATGAAAGAGAAGATGAGGAAGAACGAAAGAGAAGGAGTGAGGGAGAGAGAGAGAGAGAGACTGAGGGGGAGACTTGACACATCCCTTCTCCCTAAGCAGCTGCCTGCATCCCCCCTACACACACACACACACACACACACACACACACACACACACACACACACACAGTGGGAGGCCTGTTTCCTAGCAACCCCTTCAAACATCCCTTTCCCTTCACCCATCAGCTTTATGACCAGTCAGCGAGACCACCACCTCCTCCACCGAGACACTATCACCACCCCCTTTGCTCCCCAACATTGTTCCCTCCAAAACACAGCAGCTGAGGCAGCATAAAAATGTCAGCAAAACGCCAAGAAAACATGACCAAAAACACACACACGCACACACATACACACACACACTCTTCTAGTATTCACTTTTGAACTACACTCAGTGGAACCTTTTGTGCGCTGTTGTGCTCCTGATGTGTGGCACAATATTAGTGGCGCTGCCCCAGTATTGCTAGGTAAGGCTCACAAGAAAAAGAAAGCATGCAAGATGACAATGTCTTATTAAATTCCCTTTTCAAAGTGTGTGTGGTGGGGGCGGGGGCGGTAGTTGTGGCGCTGCCCCAAAATCACTCCCAAGTGAGGTGAAGGGAGGGGAGCGACGGGGCGTAACACAGCATGTTTGGGACTCGAGAAGCCAAGGCAACCGATATTAATAGGGATATCGGACTGGCATGATTGACCCATTCTTGACAGCTAATCCTTTTCGGGGTTGCGAAAGTAAACAAAATGCGCGCCGAACAATCGGCTCATTCAGCTGCTGCAGTTCAGAGTGAGGGGGGAAAAGCGCAAAAAACAACCATGGGGTTCAGAGTCTGGCACGGTAATTCAGGAACTTTGTGTGCTGGAACTTTTTCGCCCGGACGTTTGTGTGTGTGTGCGTGTGTGTGTGTGTTTGTGTTGTTATACTGCCTGCATTCCCACGCACTTCGAATCCAAGAAGTGGCAAACCCACAGCATGCTCAGGCGTTTTGTGTTAATTAAGAGCGAGTGCGCGCTGCATATTGTGCCAACTAGCTGAATTAAACCCCGTCCGTCTGTCAAAAACGCGTGCCCACCCTCTCCAGGCAGTGCGGTGCTGGACGTTCTTGGAGAGGCCATTGTCGTGGCCATGCACTTTGGCTTCTGGTTTTGCTGAAAGGGTTGGGGGGGGGGGCATGCAAACATCCCCTGGCCTGTCCGCTTGACTTTCTGGCACCACGGCACAGACACAGTTCAGTTCTGGGATAACGGACAAGAGTGATTAGCTCCCGATCAAAACGTCAACGTATAGGAATGCGCGCGGTTCTCGGGGAACCACTGCCACCGCCGGAGGTCCGCGCGCTGTGGGTGATGTTGACACAGTGTCAAAGATCCCTCCTACTTCTATATTTACATAATGATCATACAGAAAAGTATATACCCAAAGGTACAATGTGCAGTGTCTCTGCTGTCTAAAAAACGGTTCCCAGATCTGACTCAGTAGTAGAGGTAGATCCATACTACACGACAACTTTTAAAGAACTGTAGAAATAGTTTTCCATCATACCAATGCATTGTGTGGAATCACTATAATTATTGTCATTGTAATTATAACTGAATGAATAATTTTTGGGCTAAAACGTTAATATCCGTATCCATGGAAATTGTTTGAAACGGAAAAAAAACACACAACGCATTCTCAAATGAGATCTGTATGCGCCAAGGTAGATAGGATATATCATAGCACACATCCGAAACCCTGTCGATTCACTTAGAAAAGTTATTGATTTCCAGTTAATGAGGACTATTTTCGCTTGATTGCATTAGAAGCGGGCGCACTTTAAAGCAGTCAGTAATAACGTACATGCGATGCATCGGTCACATTTTGTTTAGTTTTAATGATAGGGCAAGGAGAAACTCAGCGTTAGGACACAACAACATTGGTCAGCCAACAACCACTTACCGGCCAGGCGAAACTGAAGGGCAGAACAATCCGGGATTTGTCATTCCTGGCGCCGGTCCGCAAAGAAAAAGTATTCCCACCGATAACGGGGGTAGATCCGCTGCCAAAACTACATGGTCCAGCTGCGTAGACCCGTGACTGGTATTCCTTTAGGCAAACTCGGAAGTATGTATCGCACTCGTCCTTTGAACATTTGCTGTCGCCGGCGTCCTGCGTTCCATCACAACATAAGCCACTTTGGAGTTCGCCGTTGATGTTCTGCATCGCCAGGATTTGCAACTCGAAGAATCCCGAAGTCACAGACACCTGTGTTAAGTGACAAGCCACCCACAAAGAAAGGCGCATGTGGTTATTTTTAGCTGAAAATGAAATGTTACCACAGCACACAGGGAAAAAAATGTCGCAAACATCTTTCCTAAATTGTTTGTTGGTAGCAACAGAGTGTGTATTTAGTTTTAGTGGGAAGCAAGACAAAACATGGTTAAGTCTTAACTTCAGGCTGTCAACTTTGCAAAAAGTATCATGTCAACCGAAATATTCATATTATCAGAGAAGAGTCCGTCTACCCAAGTTTAACAGATTAACATACCTCGCCAAAGCTGAAACACTTAGAAAAATATGAGGGCACGTCGGGAGAGTTATTACACTATTACACAACATTCTGGCCACAAGTTTGTCACGATGATGTTATCTTTAATCTATACATCCTCATCACTAAGTATAAAAGCACCTAAAACCCATGCCTGCGCCGAATGATAGGTTAATCTGTTAACGCATCTGTCTGTCACATACCTTAATCCACAAACACTGAAGAAAGATATGAATGGAAAAAGCCGCCGCAAAGCTGGAGCTCCGTCTCAAAATCATGCCTCCGGTTGGTGTGGAGCCGTTCGCTTGCGAAACTAGAAGTCCGGCCGACCCACGGCTCTGCTGATATACTCCACGGATTTGAACATGCACGAGCGGAGAACAACGCCGATTCAATAGACCTCAGACTTCTCTCCAACACAGCCCCCCTTCCCCATATATATATAAAGAATAAAAACACAGAAGAACGCCTGCCCCTCGGCCAGGTCTATTATTCACGAGGGCTATTCTACGCTATTGTTCACCCTCCTTATTCTTAATTCTGTTTTTGGAAAACGATCGCCTGCGATGCAACAATACCACACGAGCTGCAAGAAGGCACAGACCGTAGCACGGCGGCTGATCCGTCTATACAGCGCACGGAGCAAGACCTGGGCGGGGTCAGCGTGCGCTCATTTTAATATTCAAACAGGGAGTGGGAGCGGTTGCGGTCGGAAGCCGCACCCGTATCTCCCTTCCTCAACACGGGATTTGGTGGGATGTTCTGTGGGCTTGACTTCTGTGCCACAGCTTTTTGTGGTGAACACCACCAATTACAGGTCCATAAAAGCGCTCCATACGCTCAAATTACGCTCCATATAAACCGCAACGGCAAAAGTTTTTTAGATTTTTTAAATCTCTTTTTCTCCGATATATGTTTGTGCGTGTGTATGTGTTGTGTAGAGTTTTGTGTCTCTGTGGTTTTATTTGTGTGTGATCTCTATCTGTGTTCGTTTGTGTGTGTTTATTTGGTGCTTGCTTTAACATGTGACGGACAATGACTCAAAAATGAAAGTCATCATTTTGAATGATGTTTGATGTTGAAACCCCAAATGCTACTTTTGGCCTCAACAGAGTTGGACTTTGATTAGACAAGTATGTCTTTAATGACAGCCTCTCTCACAGAATCACTTAAATATGCACAAATGCAACTTCATTTGAAATGTCATTGGTCTCAGTCAAACAAAATAGGAGGGTCTCTCTCTCTCTCTCTCACTCTCTCTCTCTCTCCATCTACATGTGTGTTGGCATGTGTTTTTGAGAGTGTATGTCTGCATGCCTGTGTCCTTGTCTGTATTGTGTGTAATGTGTGTGTGTGTGTGTGTGTGTGTGTGTGTGCGCGCGTGTGCGCGTGTGCGTGCATGCTTGTGTGTGTTTGATAGCATGCCTGTATACACATGTCTGTGTTCCACATCCTCTGTGTGTGTGTGTGTGTGTGTGTGTGTGCAATCATATCATTGTTCTGAGCATGCTGCCCTCCTTGGCCTTTCTTCTCTTTCTCCCATCATATAAGTGGCCATATCATTGTCTTTAATGGGCTATTATGTATTCAAAGCAGACATGGGTATCAAATGCACAGCGACCCCCCCCCAACACAAACCATACATCCCATACACACACACACACACACACACACACACACACACACACACACACACACACACACATACACACACAACCTCTCAGTCCTCTATTGTGAGAGAGTGTGGTCAGGAAAGCAATAGTTACCGTAAAGAATGGACTTATTCTGACGACAGCTGTCTTAGGGTACAAGCGAAACAAATCACAGCGATAGGTGAATAGACGAGAAAGGGTGTGTGTGTGTGTGTGCTCCATGGATAGACTGTCTGTCTGCGGTCTGTAGAGTATTCAACACTGGAGAACATGGTGATGGGGGGATGGGGTGAATAGTATGTGTGTGTATGTGCGTGTATGTGTGTGTGTGTGTGTGTGTGTGTGTGTGTGTATGTGTGTGTGTTGTGTGTGTGTGGTGTGTGTCAATGTGTATGTGTGTGTGTGTGTGTGTGTGTGTATGTGTGTTTGTGTGTGTGTGTGTGTGGTGTGTGTGTGTGTGTGTGTGTGTGTGCAGAGGTGTAACTCTTCATTCTCAAATTAGCCCAGCTGTGCTCTCTCCCCCCTCTTCACTCTTTCAGAGCCTCATGAATAGATTACCGCAGTCTCTCCTCCTCCTCCTCCTCCTCCTCCTCCTCCTCCCTTTATCCCTTCCTCCCTCTCCCTCCCTCTCTTACTCTCTTTCTGCACCTCCCTCTATCATTGTGGGCTATGGAGGCATGGATAATTGCCCCCTCATTGACTGGTGCAGAAGGAGTGTTTAATGAGCCCATGGATAAGGTCCACAGTGTCCATCAAACAGCTAGGGTTGCCAGAGCCAAACGTGGCCAAACACACACACACACACACACATACACACACACACACACACACACACACACACACACACACACACACATTTAGTCTTAAAGCCCTTTTATATAAAAAAAAACATTGTCATTGAAATATTTACCACAATATTCATTTAATAGTCATTTGTTTTCATCAGTTGAAAACAAGCCCCCCTTGTGAGAGAGTGAGAAAAAAAGAAGGAGGAGGAGAAGAAGAAGGAGAAGAAGCTCTCTTTATTATTTTCTAGCGTGTTTTGGTTCAGTATCGGATTGATTAGCTTTTGAAATGTACAACTATTTATACAGAACATTATGTGGGCATGCAAAAGGAACCACACCATAAAAAGTAAGAAAAATGACTACTTGTAAGTTTGCGGTTGTATCATCATAGATTCTGCCAAATTAGTGTGTATGTGTGTGTGTGTGTGTGTGTGTGTGTGTGTGTGTGTATGTGTGTGTGTGTGTGTGGGTATGTGTGTGTGTGTGTGTGTGTGTGTATGTGTGTGTATGTGTGTGTGTGTTTTGCACCTGTGGGAAACAAAGTTGAAAATGGTCCATGTTAGTGGTTGTTTCCCTGGGGACATATATTTGTGTTACATACACCTGCTATCATCTCATCCTGGGTGGCTAGGTACATAGGTACTGCACGTGTCCCAACATGACCTACTGTGAATGTACTGTGAATGTGCCATAGTAATTCTAATCGGTGGGTTAGTCCTTCTGTGAAAAGATCTGGTTTGCGTTCTGGTCAGACTTCTCTCTCTGATTACTGTTAATCATTACATTCTCTCAGTGTTTCTCCCTTCAGTTCCAGAGTGTTGCACAGAAGACTGTGACCCTCAACGACACACACACACACACACACACACACACACACACACACACAAACACTCCTTCTTGCCTCTGTGATTCATGAAGCCATAAAGCATCTATCTATCTATCTATCTATCTACAGTATCTATCTGTCTATCTATCCATCTATGACTCGCTCTCTATGATCTCTCTCTTTCTCTCTCTCTCTCTGTCTTATGTTGCACTTATTTCCAGTGTGCTTTCTTTCCTTTATTTACCTTGTCTTGTTTTGGATTTAGAACAATGCTGAAACATTCAGTGGCCCTTTGTGCTGTTTGTTTTCACAATATAAATTGGCCTGTTAAAGATCTGTTCCCTCTGTCTCTCTGTCTATATCATCCGTACACACACACACACACAAACACATACACTCTCCGTGACTGGGTCAGATAAATGAATAATTCGGCGGTGAGGTGAAGTCCGACCCCGCCACGGCAGAGCAGAGAGATTTCCCACGGTCCTCTGCTCGGTCTCTGACCAACCCCGGTGTCATTCGCTCCAGGAGAATGATTGCGAAACGAATGACAGGATAGAGAGAGAGAGAGAGAGAGAGGCATAGAGAGAGAGATGTGGAGGGGGCTTGGAGACGGTGAGAGAGAGAAAGAAAGAAAGAAAAAAGAAAACGGAACAGAGAAATAGAGAAAGAGAGACACTGAAAATGAGAGAGAGAAAGAGAAAACAAGAGAGAGGGGGTGAGAAGGAGAGACAGAGAGAAAGAGAGATAAAGTGAGAGAGAGAGAGAGGGGAAAGTGGGCATGGAGGGGGGCAAAAAAATACAGAGAATTCAAAAAACAAAAACGAGGGATGCTGGCCAGGTGCAGGGAGGGGAGGAGAGAGCAATAGAGGGAGGCGTAGCATACTGGAAAGAAAAATAAGCATTGGGTTAATGAGCGACAGACATGGCATTCTGGCAGGCATCCTGACTATGCAGCTCTTTGACTGAGCTCAGATCAGTGGATCAGTGACAATGGAACTGGGTCTGGGTCTGTAGCAGGACGCTTGGGATGGCGGGGTGAACAGGGCACAGCACTGGGGAAAATGTGTTCTCAGGTGCCCCGCAGACACACACACACACACACACACACACACACACACACACACACATTCATTCAGTCACATATTATTCTCTTTGATTTTATGGAACAACCACTAATTTATGTAACTCTAACAGGAAGTGTGTGTGTGTGTGTGTGTGTGTGTGTGTGTGTGTTTGTGTTTGTGTGGGCGGGGGGTTGATTGAGAGACATACAATTTGTAGATAATTAATCTTTATCCTACTTTAGAGATTACAGATTGATAGGCTTTCAATACAAATTCTGATGGTTAGATTACTCAGAATGCTGCAAATGTAACATATTTACTGTAAAAATAAATAGATTTTATATTGGCTTGTATTATAGTTTTTTCCCACTGTTTACACACATTTTCAAAGCTCTGTCTCTATTTCTCAAAACTTCACACACTAATCCATTTATTCCTCATGCAAAATGCCAAATGTCTCACATCATTCAAAGTATTAAAAACACATCTCAAAGTATTAAAAACACATCTCAAAGTATTAAAAAGGCAAGGTTTTGTCTCTGTCTTTGGCGTTAGGGTCCTGTTCGTTCCTGTCAGGAAATATTTTCCTGTAATGACAGGTGAACAATACATTATCCCTTACATATATGGCAATTACACACTATTTCTTTAAACTTAAAGCACTTTGGTCTTCAGTCTGTATAGCACTTTGGTCTGTATACGTCAGTCTGTATACGTCATTGCCTGTGTATGCGTAACCGTTGTGCTGCTGTTATTGCCGCACTAAGGGTTTTGTACTGTATTTTAGGTTTTGGACATTAGAGTTCCATTTCTGACACACTGTGTGTAAGCATTTGCAAATAAGACATAAGAGATACATCATTTTGGTGTTGAGGTGATCCTGTATGTAAAGCAAATGTAAGCACTGTAGAAATGCATTCACTGTCTGCATATAGTGTGAAATCAGCAAGAAATGTGTCAACTGTATGGCTACAACAGACCTATGGTGTGCTAATTGTATTTAGAGTTTTGAAAATGAGGCTATAGGTAGGACAAAAGCTTGTTAGCGATTGAAAAAACTGTAACCTTGAAGACAGAAGTTGAAATATACACACAATATATATGTATAGTATATATTTTCCCAAATATTTTCCCACACACAAAATAAACAACCTGTAGTTGGATAGAAACCAAAAAAAAATCAGAAATTATGTGCCATGTAAATATTTTGTGTGTAAGCATTTAAACTATAACTAAACTACACTATAAATACATGCATGTTATGCAAAATAAATACATAACACACATAATATATGGAACACAAACTGTGAATCAGTAAATTGTATTAAAAAATGAAAGTTTATCAAAAGTGTAAACTATGTGACTCTATCTACCTCTATCTCTCTCTGGTACACACAGCTGTGCATCTGTGTGTGTTTGCTTCAGTTTGAGTGTGTACAGTGTGTGTTTGTGGAGTGTGCCGGCTGTCATTCTTTCTGTGTGTGTGTTTGTGTGTGTGTGTGTGACTGTTGTCTCTTGACTGTAGCCTGTTTGTACTGTTTGTATACAGTATGTATTTGTGAAGAGCCTGCTGACGATCTGTCATCTTTTGTCATCTTCTGTCAGCTGTGGCTGTGTTTGTTTGTGTGTGTGTGTGTGTGTGTGTGTGTGTGTGTGTGTGTGTGTGTGTGCCTGCTTTTTGCTGTCCAGATGCCAGAAGACAGAGTGGAGTTAAGTCGATTGTGTGTGTGTGTGTGTGTGTGTGTGTATGTGTGTGTGTGTGTGTATGTGTGCGTGTGTGTGCGTGTGTGTGCATGCATGTGTGTGTGTTTGGAGCTGAGTGCTTCAGTGCAGGTGTCAATCAAATTCTCCTTTTCATGTTGTAAATAGTTTACAGGCAAATAGGTAGATAGTTTAAATCCACCTATGACCTATTTAAATCCACCTATGACCTATTTAAATCCACTTATTAATCCCATTAACCTTTCTTTTGCTCTTTCTGTATGTTTTCTATACAAATTCTATGGAAGCCTGGACGCAAGACGGGAGGCACAGAGGGCACTGGACTCATTTGAAGAAGAAGAGGAAAAAGGAGAAGAAGAAGGAGGAGGAGGAGGAGGAGGTGGAGGAGGAGGAAGAACACACATAATGGACCCTTACTGTTACCCCCATGACCCATCTCATTCCTTTGAGTTTGTCACTATGCCTGGCCGCTGCTACATTGTCCAGTCATAATTCCTGATAACCACCTATAGACTGACTACCATGTATTGTAAGAGTGGGATAATACTCTATTATGAACTATTATGAACCTTAGCTAAAACCATAGGCAGCTTATAGTCTGTCATGATTACTACTGATTGTAATTTTTCTGCATGACCCCTGGCAGTTGGGTTAGCCCCTTGAGTCGTGGATCTGCCCAAGGTTTCTTCCTAGATTAACTGAACATAAGGGAGTTTTTCCTTGCCCCTGTTGCTCTTGGGTGCTCCTTCTGTGAAGCGCCACGAGACAATACTATTGTAAAAGGCGCTGTACAAATAAAACTGAATTGAATTGAATTGAATTGGAAGAAGCTTCCTTTATGTTTTTCATTAATTCAATGAAAAACGTGTCCAGACAGAGTGAATGAGTGGCACATAGAAACACACAGAATAGGAAGAGAAGACAAAGAAGAAGGCAAAAGAGAGAGAGAGAGAGAGAATAACATGGAGAGAGAGAGAGAAAGAAGGAGACTAAAGAAATTGAAACAGTATTTTATTTCGGGGGCTTTTTCCAGTCACTTCTTAGCCTAAGCTTACATTACAGTCAGGAGATGCAGGGAAAAAAACTGATAAAGAGAAAGAGAGAGGCAGACCCAAGAGGACAATAAAATAAACAGAAATAGATATCCAGAAACACAGTGCTGATAGTTTGTTTCTACATGTGTGTGCATGTGTGTGCGCGTGTGTATGTCTATGTGTGGAAGTGTATATGTGTGTGTGGCTTAGCCACCAGATGAGAGCCAGATCAGGGCCAGATCCTGCATGTCTCTAGGCCGTCAAAACCTTGTTTGTGTGAAGGAACCCATTAATTATCCTGACATTATGGGCCTTTATTGGCTCAAGATGGAGAACTACTGTGTTTGTGTGTGTGTGTGTGTGTGTGTGTGTGTGTGTCTATCAATGGGGCTTTATTATACAAACTAAAGCAAGTTCTAAGGGGTGTCTACAGACCCCATCTGTCACTTGGTGTGTGTGTGTGCGTGTGTGTGTGTGTGTGTATATGTGTGTGTGTGTGTGTGTATGTGTGTGTGTGTGTGTGTGTGTGTGTGCGTGTGTGTGTGTGTGCATGTGTGTGTGTATCTTAGCTCACCTATGAGGCAGGTCTTGCCAGTCCACTGAGAGGGGCAGTTGCACTTGAAGCTGTTGACCAGGTCCTCACAGGTGCCACCGTGATTGCAGGGGTTGGGGCTGCAGTCATCCACATCTGGAGACAGGGGAAGAGAGTGAGTGAGTGTGTGTGCCTTGTGTTGTGTCTGTGTGAGTGGTCTGGTCTGGTGTTGCTGGTGTGTCGAGTGTGCCTTGTGTTGTGTCTGTGTGTGTGTGTGTGTGTGTGTGCGTGTGTGTGTTTGTGAGTATGTGTGTGTGTGTGTGTGTGTGTGTGTGTGTGTATGTGTGTGTGTGTGTTTGTGAGTATGTGTGTGTGTGTGTATGCTATTTGGTGAGTCACTGAGAGCAGGGTGTAAGCTGATTT
>JAIFZK010000168.1:1037500-1042500 GCA_027481765.1 Tenualosa thibaudeaui
ATCTGGAGCCAAATTGTGTGTGTACAGTGGTTAGCTGTAAAACATACCACTATTCCCATATCAGACTTTTACTAGCTTGTGTGTGTGAGTGTGTGTGTGTGTGTGTGTGTGTGTGTGTGCGCGCATACATGCGTGTGTGTGTGTGTGTGTGTGTGTGTGTGGAGTATTCTCATAGCACATCATCATATTTTTCCAAGCACTGGGATCAGGGACATGACAACCACATTCACTGTGTGTGTAATGGCCTTCCATACCACAACTCACATCATGGTCTTTGGTATTTGAAAGACTCATGCCACTGATTTCACTCCTCCACCCCTCCACCTTAGATCTTGGATTTTTGGTCTATGCAAAAAGTAAAAAAAAAGTGGGACTGTAGAACTTTATTGCAATTAATTTCATAACATTATTTAATTAATTGCAATTAATCACAAAATTGTGAAAAAACACTAAACATCTGTTGATACCTTTTTTTAATAATGAAAATTTGGGTGTGGTATAATACCGTGTGTCTGCTCAGAGGGGTGATGATAGAAAGCAAGACACAGTAAAGGTACAGTAAATGGCAATCTATCTGCATCACACTGTGCATTTTATGTGTGTGTGTCTGTGTGTGTGTGAGTGTTATACATGTAATCATTTGACGTTTAGATAAACTCAATAGAAAGCAATGGAGGCTACACTATGCATATTTGACCTTCATTGCACAGACATGTTTCGGCGCGTGCTAAAGAAGGCAGTGCTGAAGAAGACACGCGCCGAAGCGCGTCTGTGCAATGAAGGTCAAATATGCATAGTGTAGCCTCCATTGCTTTCTATTGAGTTTATGACTTAGGCCTGCGCTCTCAAAGTATTTTGAATAGACACTGAATGACGCTCTTGCTATCTACACTTTACGTTTAGATAAATGGCCATCCGTCTGCATCAGAGTGTGCATTCTGTGTGTGTGTGTGTTATTCATTTATACATGTAATCTTGTGACATTTAGATAAATGGCCACCTACCTGCACCAGGGTGTATATTCTATGTGTGTGTGTGTGTGTGTGTGTGTGTGTGTGTGTGTGTGTGTGTTTGCATATTTATATATCTAATCTTGTGATTGTCAGTTTAAGCTGCCTGGCCCCCTGGCATTGTAGGAAAATACCTTTACAGTATGACTAATGTAGGAATGAATAAAACAGTGTTTGGGGCTGTAATGACTTAAAGTGATGACTAAAGTTAAAGCATCATGATGAATAGGCAGGTCATACCAGCCCCTCAGTATTTAGTGGTATGAGAATGTACCGCTGTCATTGTTGATGTTACTCTGTTTGTTCAATTCTATCCAAGGTTTTGTTTTGTTTAGTCCAGTCCCCAAAATTGTTCCAAAACTATAGAAATCATCATATTCAAAATAAAGCTTATACTTAAATGTAAGGCAATATTTGTAATATTAAATATGCTAAAAAACTTAAGTGATTATCTGATCTGATCATCGTCAGCTACACCAGTGAAGCACAACAGTCAATAAATCCCCTGGTAAAAACCCCATTAGCGGCTTTCGCACCATCAGACACAATCACTTGAACCACAGACTACAGTTCCCACAGCTTCTCTTCATCTCCTTTCTCCTGACAGGACGTGGTTTGGGGTTTTGTGTGTGTGTGTGTGTGTGGGGGGGGGGGGGGGGTTCTGTGGTCTGTGGTCCACGAGCCCATCATCATCATCTTATCACTCCTCACTCAGTGCTCTCTACGCCCCAATGGTGTCAGTGTGGGATTGTGGAATATGAGCGAGGAGGAGGAGGACAGAGAAGAAGAAGAAGAAGATGACAAAGAAAGATGGAAAAAGAGGAAGAAGAAGTGGAGGAGGAAGATGAAGAAGAAAAGAGAAGAAGAAAAAGAAGAAGAAGCCAAATTGGGGCTAGTCAGGGGTAGAGAGAGGAGGAAGAGGAAGTGCCAGAGTTCTGCCCCAGAGATGAGGTGCTAATAGGCATCTGATCCACCACTAATCCCCTGCACTGGGCAACAACCAGGGGAAGAGAGAGTGCCAGGGAATAGATATGGACAAGACAGACAGACAAACAGAATGACAGATAGATAGATAGATAGATAGATAGATAGATAGATAGATAGACAGACAGACAGACAGACAGACATACAGATAGATATATAAATAGACAGATAGATAGATAGATAGAGAGAGAGAAAAAGAGAGAGATATAGATAGATAGATAGATAGATAGATAGATAGATAGATAGATAGAAAGATTTCTACGAGGTACTTTGAGTTGCCAGAGTGTAAAAAAGCCTGCTCTTTATAAATGAATAGGCTTTTCTTTGCCTTCCTTGGGTGTCCTTGGCCATTTGAAAGGCTACATTATGGCAGCCTGCAGAGGCCTACCCAAAGGAATAGAGAAATTGAAATGAGATCTAAGCTATTTCTCCCAGACATAATTGAGCTCAGTTTAACATCGATAAGAGATTTGGGCCATTCTCTCATATTTCCTAATTTCTCCTCTTGAGAAATTTGCCAATGCTGTCGTCTCAATCCAAGTCTAATTTACAATCAACTCATTGCTGGAGGCTGTGGTTATTGCTGCCTCTGTGCTACAGGGACTGGCTTGTTAGCCAGAAAAGGCAGCTTTTCAACTCAGGCCACCCATTTACACTACAGCACTAGCCATTCCAGATCATCATTCAATGAGCTTTTTTTAAGTTGATGATCACTGTACAGCCACTGCTGCTTCAGCTGGTGTGTGTGTGTGTGTGTGTGTGTGAAAGAGAGAGAGAGAGAGGGAGACAGAGAGACCCTTTATGTTTTCAAATTTGTCTCAGACTACAGATTCTGCACTGTGGCCACACTGAGAGAAGCCTCTATGAATTAAAAGAAAAGATACTAAGAAAAAAGTGAAGAGAGAGAGAGGCGGGATGGCTAACTAGGAGAGACAGAGAGAAAGGGCAGGGATGGCTAACTAAGCCAGGGCCCAGTCCGAACTGGCTGAACCGGCACTGGAAAACTGGACATGAGCCGGGCCGTGACCAGGACGGTGCCCACCCAGCACCAAGCCTCATCATCAAACAGACAGAGAGAGAGAGTAAGGAGAGAGAATAATGTCAGTAATGCCAGAACCGGAAAGTTTGGCACCGGCTCGGATCATTACGACAGCATCCTGGAAGCAGAACACAGGATAGAGGAGAACACAGGCCCCAGTTCTGGAACACTGTCCAAGAGTGACTCTGGCCCAACAGCACAGTACAGAGCAACTGGGCCCAAACTCATCCTCAGGTCCACATGGAGCAGCAGTCCAATTGTGTTTCTTCCATCTCCCAAAACCAGAACCAATTTAGTGACGAAAGAAGAGAAGAGACCCCGTCTGTGTTTCCAAACCAACTGATGGTAGAGCAGATAGATAGGGCTCTACCTATTTGGAATTCATAATGGATCTGGATCTGGAGTGAATCTAGATTGCATGTGGACAAGATGCCAGTTGGAAGCATTTCTTTTCACTTTGACACTTCAGTTACTCACTTTGATGCTTCAGTAATTCATTCATGATGTTCATGTTCATGAATTTTCCAGACTGAAAAATAAGTGAGTAAAAAGGATAAACATATGCTCCCAGAGTGAGTGGAAATGATAATGATGATGGTGATGATGATGATGATGATGATGGCTTTAATGATGTTACGTAATGACAATGAAGATACTGGAGATGATCATGATGGTGATGATTGCATTGGTGATGATGATGATGATGGTGATGAACAATAACAGTGACAATTATGAAGATGAAGATGCTGACATGGGTACTGCAGTCTGATTCCATTTCAAACTCACAACCACCTGACCCTTCTCTCTCTCAGATGGAAAACTCATCAGCTCGGGCTATGGGAAGAAGAATAGGGGATAAATGCACTGTTCTGACCAAAGGATGACAAGAGGGAGGAGTAGTGAAAGATTTCAGAGGAATGTGAGGAAGAGTCAGGAGAGTGAACCTGTATAAATCAGTGGTGTGGCTTAAAAGAAAATTGCTACTTGTGTGGGAAACATTTATGTGCTGCAGGTGTGTGTGTGTGTGTGTGTGTGTGTGTGTGTGTGTAAGGGCAGCTCATGGGAAAAGCCCTTCAGCAGGAAGAATTTACCTATTTACCTTAAAGATCAGTGGTAGAAGAAATATGTGGCACTAATGCATGCTGCCACACGCACACACACACACACACACACACACACACACACACACACACACACACTCACACACACACACACACACACGCAAACATACAGACACACACACACTCAGACATACTCACACTCACACACACAGAGTGAGGACAGACAAAAGTACAGGGCTGCACAGAATGCCGATGGACATTTGACCAGAGTGCAGCAGGGCAGGTCAGTTTCATTTAGACCAAACAGGTGTCAAAATTTACCACAGCACCTGAAACAAACCATAGGTTTGACTAAAATGAAAATTAAAAGCAAATCCTATGTCGATAGTGTACTTTTCAAAACTGTGAACAACTCAAAACATTAACAGTGGGTATTAAGAGCCATATTCTTTAAAGACAATAGTGACTCACCATACTTTTTTAGGACACTTTAGTTGCATTGCCTCAAAAATGTACCTTATTGCAACACAAGTGTGTTAAAATATATTTGGAACAACACAAGCAAAGACACTTCAAGTATATGTGTAAAAAGCTCCTTGTAGGACAAAATAGGCCTATACTTTCCTTACACTTAAGGCACTTTGAATGTGCTACAAACATTAAAGTGCACCACTCTTCCACTTGGGATGCTATTCATATTGAGCACTTCTCAATACAGTTTAATAGACACATTTACCATGCTCACAGTATAGTAGATAGATATTTTTCACTTGCCAGTGTGTGTGATGTTCTTGTGCAGCAAATCAACTCAAACATCTGGGGTTTTCTTACTGACCACTTTTTTTAGTCCTTTTAAGGAGTTCTAACGAGGAGGAGGAAGTGCTGACTTACAGTGAGAGCCGCAGG
>JAIFZK010000168.1:1047500-1052500 GCA_027481765.1 Tenualosa thibaudeaui
CTACTCAAACACACACATGCATGCAACTCTCTCTCTCTCACACACACCCCTGCCCTCTTTGTCTGCCCCGCTCTGTTTCATCTGCAAATCAGCAACAGATGCTCTGTAGAATCGCAACAACACACAAAGACGCACACGCACACACACACACACACACACACACACACACAAACACAAACACACACACACACACACAAAGATCCATAGTTGTCTGATGCTGACATTCTCACACAAATACAAACAAGGACAAAAGCACACACACATACACACACGCACTGACAGTGTGATTTAAACACACTTCCATATCTGTACAGATCTCACACAACAACCACAACTACCACTGTCATAGCTGATGAGTCATGAGGTGGGATTGTGGACTCTATTTTGGATGCAATCTTTCTCTCTCCCTCTCCCTCTCTCTCTCTAACTCTCTCTTTTGCACACACACACACAAATGCAAACACACACACACAGCACAGACATTCTTAGGAGTCCACTGTAATGGGCAGCAGGGCAAGACACAGAGAAATGAGCAATGACACAAGCACATTGAGAATCACAGGAAGAAGAGACAGAAGGTAAGAGATTTTGAATCCTTATTTATTAGTTTACTAGAGCACAAAGGAATTCATAGGCCAGCCTTGGACAGAAAGAGAAAAAAAAGAGAATAGAGAGAGAAAAAGAAAAAGAGAGGCCTATAACAGGCAAATAAAAATCTGAGAACACAGGAACGAGGGAAGAGTAAGAGAAAGAGGTAGAGGAATAAGCTGATGAAAAGGAGAAGGGAGAAAAAGAAGAGGAGGAAGATGAAGAAGAAGAACCAAAGTGATACAACTCCACATTCCCCTCTTGAATGCTTTGGAAATGCCTAAATAGGAAGGCTGATGGCAGGATGGAGACAGGCAGCCGGTGAGGTCTGTGCTCATATGCTGTCATGGCACCATTAACAATCATCCCAAAAATGTTCTCACTTGGTCCATAGGGTCCCCAGCATGGCTGTAATACCAATCACAATGTTGTATGTGGGGATAGGAGAAAGATAAGTGGGATCAGGACACAAGTCACACACACTCATACACACATACAAACACACACACTCTCTCTCTCTCTCTCACACACACACACACACACACCACAAACACACACACACTCTCTCTCTCATACACACACCACCACCCATACAAACACACAAACACACACATGCACACATACACACACACTCTCTCTCTCTCACACACACACACACCACAAACACACACACACACTCTCTCTCTCTCTCTTACACACACACCACCCATACAAACACACACATTCACACACACACAGAGAGAGAGAGACACACTTACATGCCATCTGTATTTGGGCATGTTGATGTCTCTGGCATGGCTACCAAAAAGAAGATTCCGGCCATTTCTTTTTTTTTTTTTCACCCTCTCGCCGCCTTAGTGTTCTTGTGTCTCCAACGTTGGAAAAAATGAAACATCTTTGGTATTCTTGCACAGCCCATTTTAAACACATGTTAGACAGTTGCAGGGACAGTTGCAGGAATGATCAAGAGGAATTCAGATGATTTAAAAGAAAGCCAAAGAAAACAACAAAAGAAGATTTTACTGCTACATGTAATTCCACTAAAGTGCTTTGGACAGAACACCCCCATTTTAAATCTGGGCTATTTAGTCTACTGTCAGTCATTACAGTAAGCATTAAGGGCATATGACCTTGACTGCATTGTGAATGTTTGGCCATGTGTGTGTGTATGTGTGTGTGTGTGTGTGTGTGTGTGTGTGTGTGTGTGTAAGAAGAATACTAGTAGTCATCGTCCAGACATCAGGGGCAAGATTATGGGTGGAATGTGGATTGATTGACAGGTGGTTGGTCCCACCCATGTGTATGTGCTTGTGTGTGTGCACATGTGTGTATATGTGTGTGCCTGTGCGTGTGTGTCTGTGTGTGCATGTGTGTGTGTGTGTGTATGTGCACTTGCATATCCTAATAAGGTGGCCCCATTAGTGTCATTTCCGCCATGTTTGGAACAGCGGACATGTTAGAACACTAGAGAGGAGGAGAGAATCCACATAGAAATGTTGGTTGATTATAGAAATTACAATAATATGGGGATTCATAGTTCTTGGGATTGTAGAAATCATATAGTACATATGTGGGAAGGGGATGGGGAAGGGGACTTTTTTTATTTTGATTCCTTCTGAAAGCCTATTTCAAGGTCTTTTCAATTATGTTTTCATTGTTTTCATATCTGGTCTCTATCAAATGTTATAATTACCCCATATCACCTGACCAGTTGGATTTTTTGGGATGGAATTTTGACGAGGGTTCTAAATAGAATAGAACAGGACAGTAACAGAGGCTAAATGTGAATCACTTTACTTTAGTAAAACATTAATGTACATGTTTCAAAACATACAAAAAGGTCACTTTGGCACCAAGCATCACACCACACTCATAAATCAGTTGAACATTCATTATGTCTTTTATTTGTAAACACATTCAATGAGTTTGGCTCATCACCAGGTTTTTAACTCTTTTTACAGTTATTTTAACCGTAACCATTTTACCAATATCTTGTTACTATACCTTATAATTCTATACAAAATGTACAGTAAGATGTACAGTGATTACGTAGTTGTTATCAGGAATTTACAACTATGCAATATATAGGTTTGTTAAATACATATGACACATACTTGACATTCATATCAAGTAAAATCATAACATATTATACATGTTATGTCTTGTTTATGCACTGTACATCAATTATTTTATATTGATTGCATTACTTTTTAAAAATCCTTTTTCACTTTAAATTTCACCTTTGGAATGGCGTACTTGAAATGATTGAAGATATAACTAAATATTTACAGCAGATTATGTACTATAGATTTATGACTATAGTACAACACAGTACAACTCCTTGTAAACTGCTCAAAGACATCCTTTCTTTTACAACTGGCTTCGACCCTGAGTACAGTAAATTAAGCATTTCATCGCCTGAATCACTTGATTCATCTGCAACGTGGGGCTTGGGGCAAACCAAGTTTTGCTCATCCTCTGCAACAAATTCTCTAATTTCATTGTAAAGGTACTGTTGCCTTTTACAGTCAAGGAGCTTTGGAAGAATTTGATCAGGCAAGGTATTTGGGTCAAGACTATCCAACTGAAAACCCTTCTTTCCCCAAGTCTTGAGAAACTTTCATTTTGACTGACGTGGATCTATCACTGAATATGAAATGATAACATTTAATGTTGTCTAGCTTTTTGAAATATGTGCCAAGAAATGAGCTCCAGTCAAACATAGGCATTAATTTGTAAAGTAAATTTAAGCTAATAAATTATATTACATTATATTTCAAATGTATATAGAAATTGATACATAGAAGGCCTGGGCAGGCACTGAACGTATACTGCCTTCACTTTAAGATATAAGGGCGTTTACATGAGGAATTCAGGGCGAGCATGAGCCTAGGAAGTCTATAGGGTTCTTCACAGTCACTCACTCTGTCACCGTCACACACCTTTTCCCTCCCTGTCCTATGGCTGAAGTCCCTTTAAATCATATGCTCCTTTTTGAATGAGAGACGCAGAAAGAGGAATGAATGGGGGTAGATGGATGCTGGTAGCACAAACTTCTGATATCCTGCAAAGCTCCTAAAGATTCAATATTGAATGACACTTGGAATGCTATTGTTGAATGGATTACTTTCTTTTGCTATGCCCTTTCCATTGTGGAATATAACGTCAGACTTTCGCAGGATAAACTTAAATCTGAAGAGGTGAGATCCTTGTTTTCCCCCTATTTTTGTTGGGCTGGGTTTTGAGACACGACTTTGGTTTTGAGGGACTGAGATTGCAGATTACCTTTCCTGTGGATTTTGTGAACTGTTGATTTTTTTCTTGGAAAGTGCACGGGCGGTGTGCAGTTTTTGGTTATCCTGCTTGTGCAGTGGTTGGACTTAAAGACTCTGCCCTAAGGGCTATTCTCTCTCTCTCTCTCTTTGCCCTAAGGGCTATTCTCTCTCTCTCTCTCTGCCCTAAGGGCTATTCTCTCTCTCTCTCTTGCACAATCCACTCAATAAATATTCTCATTGAAAGTATCTTTGTATGCGCACTCCATGAACCTATAAGAATTGTTGACAACCTGCACAAAGTTTGTTACAGAATAGTACCATCCTCTCTACCACAAAGACATGGTACATTGACTCCAGATGGACTAGAAGTTTTCAATGTCATCCAAGCAGTCAACCTTATTCCATCTCAAATTCCATTTAAAAAGCCCAAAACACCAATCACAGGAAAACGTTGTATGTCCAACAAGAAGAAAACTCATCTTGATCGATGTTGACCTGTCAAGACACGCCCCAACACATACCACATTACAAAGGAATTCTTGTTTTGTCCGGCACAGTTATCAGCATGCAGGTGCATGTGCTATCCACCCAGTCCATAGTTTTCTAGAAAGAAATACAGAAAGCTAATGACAGACTTGCTACCTTTACCTGTCTGTATGCACTCATCCAACAGAAAACTTACCTGTTTTGGCAAGGCCTCACACGCTACGGCAAAAACTCCACACTTGCGTGGGGTTTTAAAGTACATTGGCCCTGGTTGAAGGGTATCACTGGGGTAAAGTTCATGCTGTAATGTACCATTCCCTCATAGCTGCAAGAAACATGTGGAACATGTAAACCAGGAGGCATCTCAGCTTTTGAATCCTTACAAAATTGCTGATAGTATGTGCGCTCAGTTCCAGCTTTCTCCAGATGTTCATTGGCCAGAAGATGCAGCTCTGCCTTCTCTGCATCTGACCCATTGACAGCATCACCAATCTTTTTCTGATATTTCTGACATGTCCAACACAGGTCAGTTGCTGGCCGCATTGCTACAACAAATGGTACAACTTCCCGCCAGATGCGGCAAATAAAAACTAGGGAAACCACACATCTCTTCACTGCGGCAACAACCACACAGTAGTCACTATATACCTT
>JAIFZK010000168.1:1070000-1075000 GCA_027481765.1 Tenualosa thibaudeaui
TAGCCATAAGAGCCCCAGGGCTCTATAGGGTTCTTCTACAGTGTTTGACTTTGCCCCAGTCTGACTTTGAATGCTTCTGAGTGTTTGTATTTGTGTGTGTGTGTGTGTGTGTGTGTGTGTGTGCACGTGTGTGTTTGATTTTGCCCATTCTGACTCTGAATGCTCCTGAGTGTGTGTGTGTGTGTTTGATTTTGCCCATTCTGACTCTGAACGCTCCTGAGTGTGTGTGTGTGTGTGTCTGTGTGTTTGATTTATGTACACTCCTGATCTAGCTTGCCCTCCTGGGCTAGCGGTTTGCTTGAGTGACAAGCTACTGCCTATTTCAGTGTTTGTGTGAAACAAAAGAAGAGTTTGAGCTGGCGTGCCTCCTGAGTGTGTGTGTGTGTGTGTGTGTGTGTGTGTATGTGTGTATGTGTATTATGAGGGTTTGGTTTGGAATAGTATGCAGCTCCCCATAAAAACGACGGCAGCGTGATGGAGTCCCTGAGCCAGCTCCCGTGCGGTTGTCGGCACAACAACAGCGCCAAGAGGTCAGGGTAACCCCTGTCTTTTTTAAAAAATAAAAGTGTGGTCAGTGTCTTTGTGTGTGTGTGTGTGTGTGTCTACGTGTGTGTGTGTTCCTTTGTGACTCCAAGATGTGATGCTTAGAGCATATAAATGCAGAAAGTGTGTTATCGCTTTGTTATTGTTGCTGTGTACATACAGTTCAGGACTATTGTTCTGACTGTTCTGGTCTGGACATTTGGTCATGTGACTCGATTGCTGGAGGTGTTTAAGTCTAAAAAGATTGGATCAGCTCCTGACTGATGGCATTCTAGCTCTACATTCACAATGCCTCCCTCTGTTCTCTGATTGGACAGGTAAAAATGCCTCCTGAGACAGCAAGCTCAATGGGATCAAATCCAAACTAGCACTGTATGGAGATGATAATGAAATGAACAGCATTTACGCTTATTATATATTATATATATATAAATATATATATATATGCTTATTAGGGCTTTTTTACTTCTATGAGCAGTCACGCACTTTCCAATGTATTCACACACACATTTACTTGGTGAAGGCTGCCATACAAGGTTTCCAACTTGCCACCAACTTGGGTTTCAGGTTACCAAACAGCACCTCTACCACCTGCACCACCTTCACCCCTAGGGGAATAACGGCAATAATCAAATGAAGTGCGTGGGAAGGCATTCCCAGGGTTAGTGATGGCTGTCAAATCATCATTCAGATGATGTTTTGAGAAACATTATTGTGCTTTGGTTTTGCCGTCAGGTTTGGCACTGTAGCCTGGAATCCCAGCACCTGCACCACCTGCAAATTTGAATTTACCCTGCATGTCTTTCTGGCTATCAAGAAAGCAATTGGAGCTCATTTGCTATCCAAGGAACCAATCACAATGGCTTATCAGGGACTGTATCCATAATGTTTATGTAATGTTGGACTCTCGCTGAATGAGCTCTGACTTGACCGGTAGTGTCTTTTCCAATGTGCATCACGTCTCTTCCGCGTTTTGCGAAAAAGTGCACACAAGCTGTAGCTTGCTTCTGAGTCATCGGGAGAATCATATTTAGACCGCCACTCCAGAAGAGTGTAGGAGGACAAAGATTATCTCTGCATTTTTTATGACATCTTTGGAAATGTTGCTACCTGACAGGGATTGTTTATCAGGGCCATGAACCCCTTGTAAGTAACTTGACTTAAGTGTGTGTCTACAAACGCAGGCATTCAGTGTATTCAGTGCCCTCAGCACTCATTGGACTCCAAAATCTACAACATAAGTAGGTAGGGTCTCTTATAGGTTCAGCATGTAGGCAGGAGTGACACGCACATGCATACGCGAACACACACACACAGACACATGCACTCACTTGCACACACACACATGCACACACACAGACACACACACGCACGCATAAGGCTTTGTTACACTTCAGTTGTAAAGGCTTATATGATAACATTATAATACCTTATGAGCAGTGTTGTATAAAGTACACAAAACTCCCACTTGAGTAAAAGTACAGATACTCTACCAAAAAATTACTTTGGTATTAGTCACCCACTAGCATGTTACTCGAGTAAAAATCTAAAAGTATCTTGTAATTTCTGTACTTAAGGACGAGAAGTAATCTATAATTACATGTACTTAAAGGGATACTCCACTGTTTGGGCCAATTTACTCATTTTCCACCTCTCCTGGAGTTAAACAATTGAGTTTTACCTTTCTCCAGTTCATCCAGCTGTTGTCTCAGTCTGATGGTTGTGTTTTTAGCTTCAGGTTAGCAGATATCACCCCTAGCATCTCACCTATTAGCACCTTGCTTAAAATTGTCAAGAAAATTCCAATATTTTTCCTATTTAAAACGTGATTCCTCTGTAGATACAAGGTGTGCTAAGACTGACAGAAAATGAAATGAGGTGATTTTCTAAACAGATGACTATACTCTCGTTCCGTAATAGTAGGTAGGTAATAGTCAAGTAATAGTCAAGGAACGGTGACTTGAACTGGCTTGAACTACTTGCTACTACTTCACATCAGAATGTATAGTGTATAGTTCCATGTGATATTGGTGTAGAAAACTGCCACATTAAATGTATTGTAATGTCTTATCTGAGTAGCACTTTGTAAGTGAGAAAGTAAGTTTGTAAGTGAGAAATTAAGCAAGTAATGTTTACAAGATTATTCTTATTTTGAGAATTTCCCACTCACAAAATGGCAGCACAAACTTCCCTATGTACTAACTTAATTACTAACAAATACTAACTTACTTACTTACTTACTTACTTACTTGGTTATTCATTAACTTTCTCCTTAAAAGAGAGATCAATTAAAAGGAAAGGTTCTGTCTTGTCTGTGCTCTGTGTCTATTGCCATGAGTAAGGCGCATTTTTGAGATTAGCTCCATTTAGTGTTATTTCAGGCAATCAGTCTTGAAATCCACTTTGCAGCTGTCAGCCAGTCTGAACTTCATTGTGTCTATGACAGACAGGTGAACATCCATCAGACAACACCATTTTCCACTCCCTGAGGTGATTCAAAGGTGTGTGTGTGTGACAAAAGTTCATCACCAGGGCAGCAAAACTTGACACACGTTGACACACGTGCTTGTGGCGGCCATTTTGAAAGGGGCTTTTACCTGTTTACAGTGTAACTGGGGCCCAGTCAGAGGGTATGGAGCGAGAAACTCAACAAGTCACAGGGAGATTGGAATTTGGGTTGGCAAGGTGCAAGAGGAGGTGACCGGGGTGGCTGCGCCGTTTGTGTGTGTGTGTGTGTTTGTTTGTGTATGTGTGTGTGTGTGTGTGTGTGTGTGTGTAATGTGTAAATCTGACTGGAGACTGGACAGGCTCACTCTCACTAGCGCCTAAATTCATGCCAGCAGTCTAGCAGCCTGTTGGAGATAAGCTCTCCCTCTCTCTCTTTCCCTCGCTCTCTCTCTCCCCTTTGCTCCCTAACTATTCTCTCAGTATCTTTCCCTCTCTCTTGCCCCACTGAAAATCTGCCACTCAAATTCCCCTCTTTCTTTATCTTCCCCTCTTCCTCGTATCTCCCTTTCTCTCTTATATATTTGTTTGTGTGAGTTTCTGTCAGTGACTCTTCTGACTGTGTGTGTGTGTGTGTGTGTTTTAAAAATGTATTATTGCAATGTGCGGTGATGGAGAGAGCTGTACTGTATGGATCTATTTGTGTGTGTGTGTGTGTGTGTGTGTGTGAATCTTGCTCTCTCTCTCTCTCTCTCTCACTCACTCAGATATGCATATGTGCATGTGTGTGTGTGTGTGTGTGTGTGTATGTGCGCGCGTGTGTGTATGCATTTGTCTGTCTGCACTGCATCCATGAGTCTGTGCATTTTCCACTTTGACACAGAGAAGAGCTGGAGTTTGTCTGTTGGAGTGGGGGAGTCTGAACGAGATGTCGCCTCTCCTGCTGAAGAACAGAGAGCAGCAGTCTCTCCAAAGCCCCCACAGCCTCCATTGTTATCACTGCTGAGATCCAGCTGAACTGAGTCACACACACACACGTGCATGCGTGCACACGCACACACACACACACACACACACACACACTATCACAAATGCACACACACACACACACACAGACATATGCTCTCACTAACAAGCATGCACAAATGCACAAACACACATGTGCACACATGCATATCTGAGAGAGAGAGAGAACACACACTCACATATCTAGAAGATAGAAAAGAACAAGAAAAAAAAACTTACCTTCAGAAGTTGAGCAATCAAGAGGTTCATTGTGCAACACACACACACACGCTTATACTCACATCCTCACCACACGCAGTCCACTATAGAACCCAATGGAACATTCCTTCACTTGAACCCTATACCGCCAGACACCCCGGGATCCAGTGAGGAAATCTGGTAAGGCCTTCTGCAGAGACTTGTGTGTGTGTGTGTGTGAAAATGTGTGTGAGTGTGAATCAGCAAAAGGCTTTGCAAAAGGTTGAAAGATGCACTCACTCTCTCGCACACACACCAGCACACACCCACACACACACACAGAGACCAACACACAGACATCTAAAACAAGATGTTTGCAATAACAGCCAGCTCAGCTAGTGTTGAGCAATCACTGCAGAGACACAAACCAGGAAGACATGGACAACGTCCACAGCACGACCCAGCCATTTAAACTGAGGTCTGTTTATGTAACACACACTTTATAACTTTTATGACAATTCTATAAAATTACTGACCCAAATGACCAAGCAGAAATGTGCTCTGTGTGTTTCATGTCCCACGATAACCACCCACGCCAAACCTAGCTGTCTGCCACACAGGCGCCTGAGGCTAATGTGGATGAATGCATTTCAATGGGGAGCTAGCACGTTAGCAGAGCGGATGCTAACCAGGCACAGAGATGATGAACGCAGTGCTAGAGTGAGTGAGTGCATATGCTAATGCTAGGCTATTATGTTGTGGGGAGGCCAGGACAGAGTCAAGGGTAGTGATGAGTCTGCCAAGTGCTT